>PVLA01003753.1:149066-200879 GCA_004027455.1 Hydrochoerus hydrochaeris
AATAATAGCAGAAAATTTCCCAAACATGGGGAAAGAATCTGATATGCAGATAAGTGAGGCATATAGAACACCAAACAGTCACAATCAACATAAATCCACACCCAGACACATAATAATTAAGATCTCAGACATACAGCATAAAAACAGAATATTAAAAGCTGCCAGAGAAAAGACACAACTCACCTATCAAGGAAAGCCCTTTAGAATCATGGCAGACTTTTCAAGCACAAACCCTCAAGTCAAGAAGAGCTTGGAATGAGATATTTCAAGCCCTGAAAGAAAACAACCTTCACCCCAGACTGATGTACCCAGCAAAACTTTCATTCAAATTTAATGGAGAAGCAAGCTACTTTCATGACAAAGAAAACTGAAGAAATTCATGTCCACCAAACCAACCCTAGAAAGAGTACTGAAAGACATACTAGACAGAGATAAAAATGACCACAATCCCCAAAACAACAACAGAAAGAAACCACCAGGTAGGATAAGTAATTAAATAAGAGGAAAAGCAGAAAGAAACAACTGGAACATAACATGGCAAAGTCAAGCCAGTACATGGAAACCCATATGGAGAATTCTCAGAAGACTAGGATTGGAAGCCCCTTTCAATCCAGCTATCCCCCTCCTGGGTATTTTCCCCAAAGAACTGAAAAATTCATATCTCAGTGATATATGTGCACCCATATTCATAGCTGCACAACTTGTGATAGCTAAATCCTGGAAATAACCAAGGTGCCCATCAACTGCAGAGTGGATGAAAAAGATGTGGCATTTTTATACAATGGAATATTACTCAGCTATAAAAAAGGATGATCTTGCAGCCTTCATAGGCAAATGGAGACAACTTGAGACTATCCTCATTAGTGAAATAAATAAGAATCATATTTATAAATATCATATTATGTCTCTAGTGTAAAAAGTAAATAAGAACTACAAGAGTAATAAAACCAAAGTGTTTAATTGCTGTTGTAAAAAAGAGAGTGCTCTAAGGGATATAACTGCATGTATGTTTGAGTGTGTAAAATAGGTGACCATATTGCTGAATCTTTTTTGGATCTTTGAGCAGAACTGTTTGTAGTCTGACTGAATATTTACTATGTACCCTTTAACTTTGTAACTTGAACAACTACATCCAGGATGACAGTATGTAATTTATAAATTACTGATTTCTTAGTGGGTTTTTTTCTCATTCTCCTTTTTCTTTCTTTCTTTAGAATTCTGTATTGTTGCTACCCTTTTTTCTGTTTTTTTCTTTTCTTTAAATAAAATTTTAAAAATGTATAATTGCTATTGTAAAAAAAGAGGAACTAGGAAGCGCTATAAAAGACATAGCTGCATGTAAGTTTAGATATGTGGGATTGATGACCGTATTTCTAGGTTCTTGTTGGATTGTTGAACAGATCTGTTTGCACTCTCACTGCTTTAGTCTCCACTTTGTGTGCTTTAATTCTTTAACTTAAACAACTATTTCTAAAAGAACAATATGTAATGTATCAACTAGTGATTTCTTACTGTTTATCTTCTTTTCTTGAAATTCTGTAATATTTCTACCTTTTTCCTGTTTTTTTTCCTCTTTAAATAAAAAAAATTTATGATTGCTATTGTAAAAAAGAAAATAGGAAGTTCTATAAACGATATAACTGCATGTATATTTATGTGAGCAGGATTGTTACTCATATTTCTTAGTTCTTGTTTGACTGTTGAACAGATCTGTTTGCAGTCTCACTGCTTGAGTGTCTATTTTGTGTGCTTTAATTCTGTAACTTGAACAACTATTTCTAAAAGAGCAATATGTAATTTATCAACTAGTGATTTCTTACTGTTTATGTTTTTTTTGAAATTCTGTAATATTTCTCTTTTTCTGTTTTATCCCTTTAAATAAAAAATTTTAAAAAAATAAGGCAAATTGATCTAAGTATTCTGGAATGTTACAAGTAAGACAATCTGCTAACATATCATTACATTTCTGAAACTTTACTCAAACAGAAATTTGATTTTCAATTAGACACCAAATTTATTTATGGCTATTGCAGAGCCATTTCCAAAAGACAAGTAGTCATGCTTATGTGTGAAAACCTCTTCCTTACCTTCCTTTCTTAGCTGCCATTACAAATCAAGTACAATTTAAAGCTTAGCTTATAGCACAGCTAACACATGCAGAGCCACACTGTTATGAACAAAATTCAATTTTGACATCATTAGTCCTGAAAATATTTAATGCCAATCATTGCATCTTTCTTCCTTGTTACAAAACTAATCCGTAATATAAGCCATGTTGCCCCACAAATATGCAAAAACAAAAAATGTTCCTGGGAGACAGACAGTGTAATGCACACCTTAATGGCTAAGAATTAAGTTCTAATTTTTCATTACCTATTCTAAGTGCCAGTTTCACAAAGCAGCTATTTAATTTGCAGTCAGTATTGCACAGAGACAGTAGGAATCAGTGTTTATAAAATTGGAGATGGTCTGTCTAATATGCACATAGTAAAACCAATAGGAAAAATAAAGTAAAATATCACTTCAACTTTTTCTTACAGTCAATTCATTAAATAAACATTAAAATATGGTTTAACAGATGCCTGTCTGAACTCACAGCACTCAAGTGAGGACCTTTCCTAGGAATACATACACAGTATCGCAGGTTATTAATTTTAGGGTAACCTAAAGTTTAAATCCAGGATATTTTATAGTTTAGCTCTTGTTTGCTTGCCTTTGCCTATAAAGTTCATGAAAATAAAAGACCAGCTGTGAACAGAAATGATGATCACAAAGTGGTCATCCACTGTGAACAGTGTGGACACTTCTTGAGAGCCCTGATAGTAAGAGTCCCTCACAGAGCTATTGCTCCTTTTTCAAATAAAGGTGACAGTCGCTCCCAGAACAGGTGTTTGCCATTTCCCTTCCTTTGATAATGCAGAAGCTGTTGAGCCCAACATCATAATGAAAGATTCCATTATGCTGGTAAGTTACTCCCGTTCCCAGTTCCATCTGGTAAGTTACTCCCGAAGGCTCAACCGAACTTTGCAGAGAAGGTGGAACAGCATCAGTCAGCACTAAGATTCCAAAGCCAGGGATATTATTTCAATGAATTCTATTATTGTGTGTCCTGGGTTTGATGCCATAGGATAAGCACTATTCTTCCAAGGTGCAGTGTATAGTCTTTGGCCATGTTGTGGCTGCTGGAGGGCAGGACCCTTGTCTTATTCAATATCCACCCCCTAACATTTGAGCAGAGAGTACAGAACAGGTGCTCGATACATTCTTGAACAGCTCTTAAGAGTTTTTTCAGTTTCTGGATTAACCACCTGGAAGCATAGTTAAACAGAGCAGCATCTGCTGGCTGTAGAAGGTGGGTCTGACTTTGGGGAGTGTTGCTCTCAGCTGCCAGTGCCTTCCACAGTGCCCTTTGTTTCCAGCCTCTGGTTTAAAGGTGGTTTTCCAGCCCTGTAAGTACAAGAAGCAAGGGTTTGTGTTGAATATAAAGCAACTTCCCAGAGGAAGGGAGGAGAACTTAAAATACTAGGTTTTCTAGCTATAAATACACTGCTCAGAAGTTCCCTACAGGCCAAAGTTGTGCAGAAGAGGCTCACTGCTAATTTGATAGATACATGTGCACAGCTCCCAACCAGGGCTGCCTACTGTCAGGATGAGAACACTCTTATCTCTGTGCAAGCCCCTAGTTCTGCTCATGTTTACAAGTACAATGCATAGGGATATGTGTTCAAATTGCACTTTCGTTAAACTTCAAAATATTTTCCAAAGTGTTTCCTTATATTTTCCTCCAAACTAAAAGACCTTTACAAATTGAAATAAATGTAGAACAGGTCACACCTGAAAATTGCATTGTCTTAAGCACAACTGCTACTCCCTGCTAGATGTGCATGGCTTTAGGTCCAGAGAACAGACCTGTCCGTCCAACTTTCTTTCAAATAAGGTAAATGATGGTCACAGCTCACTGAATCTTCATTGAAAACTGAGAACTGGCCTGTTTGGGTTCCATTTTCTATGGAATAAGTGCTAAACAATAGTAGATCATGCTACACTGGAGTCAGTGACTCTGTGTTCACATCACTCTTTCTTTCAGTCATCACAAGTTTTAGTAAAACCTTTGAGTTAATGTAAAACCCAAAATTGCATATTGAAGAGTTATGTCATGACCAATACAGGAAAAGGAGATACAGGCAGGTTTTCTGGCAGAATATAATTTTTTTTCTTCAGAAAACAGGAGACCTGTAACTACCACCTTCCTCCAGAACTGAAAGTGTATGAACATTTTATAACACTATTATAATAACTATGTTGGAAAAAATAAGCTAGCATAATGCCAGGCCAACAAATCACAGACCCAATATTGTTTTCTATGCATCTATTAATTTTCTCTATCTTCTTTGATCCTCCCAAGCCTCCTGTGAGAGGGGATTCTTCCCCTCCAGTTCACACTGGTGCCGTTTGCTGTAGCAGAGGAGACAGCCTGCCCTGGACCAGTCTTCAGGAGCAAAGTGGGTTTAGAGCAAGCGTTCCCCAACTCCAGAGTCCACTCTTGGCTCAGGACAAGCACCTTTCACATAAAGCTTTTTTCTGACTCCGTTCAGCGAGTTCAGGGAAACAACAGGTCCAAGAACCCCATTTTCCTGCCCTTCTCCATCCCTGGGAGGGCATTACTGTGCTAGCGTCTGCTCTGCCTGCACCACCTCTGCATGGCCGCAGCCTTCAAGGGTGTGCTCATGCTCTCTCTCTCTCTTTCTCTGTCTTTCTCTCTCTCTTTGTTTCTGTCTCTTTCTGTGTCTGCCTCTCTATCTCTGTACCTTCTGTCTCTGTCTCTGTCTCTCTGTCTCTCTCTGCCTCTGTCTCTATCTCTCTCTCTGTCTCTGCCTTTCCCTCTTTGTCTCTGTCTTTCTCTGTCTCTATTTCTCTGTCTCTCTGTCTCTTTCTTTCTGTATCTCTGTCTGTCTCTTGTCTCTGTCTCTATATCTATCACTCTGTCTCTTTCTCTGTCTATCTCTCTTTCTCTCTTTGTCTGTCTTTCTCTCTCTGTCTCTGTCTTTCTGTGTCTCTGTCTCTTTGTCTCTGTCTCTCCTTTCTCTATGTCCCTGTCTTTCTGTTTCTGTCTCTTTGTCTCTTTCTCTCTCTCTATGTCTGTCTCTCTGTCTCTCTCCCCCTATTTGTCTCTCTCTGTCTCTGCCCCATTTCTGTCTCTCTCGGTCTCTCTGTCCTTCTTTCTCTGTCACACACATGCACACACAAGCACAACCAAAAGCCCAGGTGTTTGAGGAGAGGTTGCAGGTGGGATGGGAGCTGCACTGAGTAACAGTCCACAGCAGACATGGTCCCAACTGTAAGGATGTAAACACCTGAACTGAGACCTTCTACCCCTTTTCTCTTCCTCCTCCTCCTCCTCTTCCTCCTCCTTGGCTTCCTAAGCCTATGCTTTCTGCTCCTGACTAGGCCAGCCCACTCCTCCTTCCCAGAGGCAGGCTACTCTTCATCATCATCACCACCACATTCATCACTACCACCACCATCATTATCATCACCATCACCATCATCATCACCACCATCATCACCATCACCACCATCATCACCACCATCATCACATCACCATCATCATCATCATCATCATTACTGTTACCCTTCTCCCTACTTTCTGACATGCACCCTACTGCCCACACTAGTGAGCACTTCCTGCAAATTTCACAGCCAAGCTGGTTCTGAGTGGCTCATTTATTTATGTTTAAAGGACCTGGCAAAGAAAGGGAAGGAATTTCCATTGAGAGTAACTTGGTTGGGAAGAAAGAGTGCATTGGCTCACAGAGGGTGCCGCAGAGAAGGAACCGGGTCTACATGAACTTGGAACGGGCAGGCGAGGAGCAGCCGCTCCCTCGAGCCCAAACTCCTTGCCTTTAGAATCGGGATGGGCCCTTTCATCACAGCCTGGAGCTCATTGTGGGGACTCTCACTTTGCTCACACCGTCTTTCCATTTTATGCTAAGTAAATCTATATGGAGATAGACCATGATACTGGGTCTGGAGATGCATGCCTGCGATCCCAGCACTTCAGAGGCTGAAGCAGGAGGATCGCCATGAACACAAGGCCAGCCTGAACTGATGAGCCCCTGTCACAAACAAACAAACCAGAGACAATGAGAGACACAAGTAAATCTATATTTTACATCCCAAAGGAAAACACAAGTGTGAGGATAAGGGCTGAGTGTCTAAGGACTCAATGAGTGACAGGAAAGATATTTTTGCCTTTTACTATGCCAAAGAACCATGTCCTTACCCTGACTTTGGCTGAGTCCTATTGCACTTCTTCTGACCCTCTCGCTCTGCTAGACTTGCACAGGTTCTGCTGGCCAAGCGTGATGCCTCCTCAGTGAGCCCAAGGCAGAGGGAACTGTCTATGTCCATGCCAGCCACTGTGCCATCTCCTGGTCACCACTGATACCTGCTTCCTGCAGTGTCACGGCCAGGGGCAACTAGGGTGAGAAGTCAACGCTGGCAGGGGATGGGGACCCCAGGGGTCTGCTTTCCTCCTTTTCACCATTAGGCCTTCAGTTCACACACTACCTGGTCTTTGCTGTGCCAAATTTACAACTGTTTCTTTTTTCTCACTTCCAGTATATTTTCAGCCGTTATGAGCTGATGTTTTCTGGGAGAGGTGGCCCAGCTGCAGCTTCTGTCTAGTGAAGGGCACACCTCACTGACTGGAAGTGACCAGACCCAGAAATATCTTGCTCACCAGAGTTGGCAGCTGTATCTGCTTGCATGTAACATAGACTAGCTAACTCTAAAGCCCAGTTTCTGTCATCTCTTGCTGTTTATTGTCTTGCCTGTAGATAAAATGTAATTTATGGTAAGGATAATTGCAACACTAATAATTGTCATGCCTGTTCAGTGTGGCTGTACCTAAGCCCCACAGCTGATATCTATGTGGAACCAACATTAACCTCGGGCAATGTATAATAAAAATCTGAACATCAATGCTCCTAACATTTTATGTCCAGGCAATTTATTTCTTAGCAATAAAATGACAAGGCTTTTCTGATGCTGAGAACAAAGAGACCCAAAAATGGCTTTAGGCAATAGACAAGCAGCATAAAAATAGTGTTTTCCTGTTGTTTCAGAGGAAGTGCATGCAGCATGTGCCCTACATGACACTCTTCTCACACACTAGGTAAACATGTCTCATGTGTTAAACCAAGAGGATGCATGAAGGCAGCGACCCTTCTGGAAGAGCCCATAGATTGTCTGCCTTGCTTGAACTTGGGTAGCTTTCTGCTAGTCCTACCTGGAACTGAGAGGGTAATATTTCTCCATTAAATACTATGGCCTTCCCTTTGTGAGTACTACTTGTTTGTCTGTAGAGTATAGTGGGAATGTTTGTGCTCCCAGTGAAAACTATGCAATGAAGCTAAAGATGGCCCCTCCAGATTGAGAGTCTGATATTAAGAGCACTAATGTACAACTCCATGACATGCAGGAAACCAGCACCAATCAAATAGTCTTTGCCTGTAGTTTGTTTCCTGTCGATGCAGGTTCAACTGCCTCATTCCTCTCTAATGTGGAAAAAATAGTTTCATCTCATTTGCACTTTCTTTCTTTGAACAGGTTATAACATCTGGTTCCTTTCTTAAGAGTTGAGTAAGGTAAGTCTTCAACACATATTCATGTATATATCTATATGTTACTTTTTTTAATTAATATTTTTTCCCTTGAAACAATCACTCTTTTTCCACCACATATATTTTTGAAGGATTGGACAGTTAACAAAGCCATCCAGCCCACAGGTGGGAAATGGCCTGAGCTTCATCAACAGAACCACATTACTTCTAGCCATAGTGATCAGGTAGGGATGGTCACATAGTCAAAAAGAGTCACTCCTCCCATGGAACTTTCCTGCTAGCATAACAGCAATAACGTCCTTCTTTCTTTGCAATCTTAGGTTGTAAGGAAAATGTTTACATTTTCTTGTTAGTCTTCTCCCAAACTGCATCAAAGTAGCTGTCCTTGAAAGAATGGAAAGAAGCCAAGATATAAAGAAAAGCAGAGACAAAGATGACCCAAGATAACGCAATGGTTTCCGCCTCCTGTCCACCCTTTTACTCAGTTCTGGCCAAAGTGACAAATTGCCCCAGGCTAGGTTGCTCCAACAGTAAACATTCATTTCTCACAGGCCTGGAGCTGGGAAGGTATGAGCACTGGGTGCTGGTGCTGTCTGGTTCCAGTGGGGCTAGCACAGACAGCAGATTTTGCCATGTATCTTCAAGGAGCAACAGAGGGCTCTTGACCTCTTTTCCTAAGGCTGCTAAGCTCATCCAGGAGGGCTCCATCCTCATGACCTAACTGTCCCCTAAGGCCCCTCCTCTGAATACTGTCATATTACCATCAGACTGCCAATGTATGAATTTTGGTGCATAAATCATTCTACCCATTGTATACCTATTCCTCAGGCTTCTCCTCAGTTGGAAGAGTAATCTCTTTTGCACAAATTTGCTAGGTTTTCTTACTTGGGTTAAGCTCTAAGTAACAAGTTAGACTTTTGATTTCCTGATTTCCTCTTCTTCTCCAACAGTGCCCTGTCTACTCTAGAAGATGTCCCAAAGGGTCATTCCAGGACCACTGAGATGAGCAGGACTGAGCACAAGAGCACACTTCTCACTTCCCTTGTGACAGGGCCAAAGCAGCAGTGAGTCTCTTCTGGGGCCATCTGGTGCCTGACTCCCGGTGTCTCAGAGCCTCTCCTAGATATCCACGTCTTCAGGCACAGAGTATCCTGTTCCCTCCACTCCATGCTTCAGGAAGGGTCACCCTCATGATGTGCAAGCCAGCCCCGGGTACCTCTCAAGCCAGCAAGTTGCACACATTCACACGGGGGAAGCTGTGTGTCAGGCAGGGGGACAGTAGAGAATTCGCTTCTCTCCTGCCTCTGAACAGCACAGCACATTTGCAGAAAAACCCTGAGGATAACCAGCTTCAGCCCTTTAGAATGTCATTAGTAATACATCTGTGCATTTTGGCACTTCCTCTCTCTTTTTTCCACCAACAGGGCATAGCCTGGCTAGTCCTTGGTGCTCAGTAAGAATCTGTTGGGCGGATATGAATGTGTCATCTCTAAATTTTAAACTCTGTAAAGGCAAAGACTTTATCTAACCCTCCTCTTTTCCTTGGTTTCCTCAGAGAACTGCCTGATATTCCCATGTCACTGTACACATGTGAATCTATTACAAATAGATAAAAGCACATAGCATTGTTCTTGACTTTCCTGTAGGATGTCTCTGACAAACCTTTTTCCTGACCATGGGCTTGTGTCACTCACTCTGGAAGCTGAGCTGCCCACCTCCAACAGCATGACCATTTGTTCACTCATCATCTGTGCATTATCCACTCAACAAATACAGTGGACTTGTCTTCAGGTAGATTATAGAATATTCAGTGATGTATGAATTATGCTGACACACACGCAGTTTCCAAAGTTCTTCTTTTCCTCTTTTTGTTTCCTTTTTTCCACCACTTTGGCCACATCCTGTAATGACCTATAGCCTACACTGACTTCTTATTATACTGCCAGCCAAACACAAATTTCCAAGTATTTCGTTCAAAGGCCTCTCCCAGCTGGGCCCACCCTCTCCGCCTGTTTTCATCTCCTGCTCTAACCTAGCCTTCACCTTCCACACCAACTAAATTTATTGTCATGTGGTTCCTTCTACTGGTTCTTCCTATCCTGGCTGTGAGCTGTTGCTCAATTTTTTCCATATCTATGGGACAACAACCAAACCACAATTTTCTCCTCTTTGAATCACAGCTCAAGGACCAAGTGCTCCCAGAAGTTTTTCCCTCCCATCTTCCAATCCATCAGATCATCACCGACCCAGACTTCTACCACAGCATAGCCTTGAAGTGACTGAATTTATAAGTATGGGATGGCTACAGTCCAATTTCTGGCTTGCATCAATACCAAAGGCCTAATCTCAGTATTAGTCAATGTTAAATTTGGAAGGAAACAAAAGAAATGCTCAATAGTCATTAAATTAGCATTGTAGAATTTACCATTTTTGAATGAAATAATTAACTGTGGTTCATTGTAGTTGATTTAGTCCTGCCACATTCCTTGAGGAATTTGAAAGAAATTACAGAAACATATTGACATACAATGACAATTAAAAACAAGTAAGTGTCAAAACCAGGAAAAGCATGGAAGGAATCAATGCAAGACTGCAAAGCACATTCACGTGCTCCCCAGAGCACTGAGCAGACTGGAAAAGGGCTGGCTTCACTGTGCTACCGCCTCTTTGCGCACCTCGGTTACTCTTTGGAACAGGAGCCATAATAGGCAGAGGCACCTACTGAGTACGACATTTCCTGTGGACCAATCTTCTCCAGGTGTATTTCTATCAATTCATCGATCCTCATAACACTTCTGTGTATTTGTACTATTATTTTTCTCATTTTACATGTGTGAAAACTAGAACATGAAGAAATCAGGTAACACTGTGGTGAAGGGGCGGGGTTGAGATACAAGCAAAGGCAGTCTGACTCCTAACTCTCAGTATCACCGTGGCCCTGCCCAGCCCTCTTGGGTCAAGGAAAACCTCCCCACCAAGCAATGCTTGAGCAAAAGCCTGAAGGGTGGAAAGGAGAGAAGCCTGTGGGTGTCTGGAGGAGCCGCATTCCAGATGGAAAGAATGTCCGGCTGATCTGCGCCAGGATGCATGTGCTTTGCAGGTTGCAAGAGCTCTGTAACCTGTCACAGCCTTGCATAACCAAAGCTCGTTCACTCACTCGCTCTCTCTCTCCCTGTCTCCCTCTCTCCTTTGCTTTCTTCTTCTTGGCTTCATGTGATGCATGTTTTTACTGTGTCAGCGTGCCTTTTACTCTTTTCACTGCTTCCTCTCTCAGCTATTCCTCTTTCCTCACTCCTAAGTAACTCTTTGAGTCTTACTTCAGATCAACTCTTTCATCACGTCTTCTTGGGCTTTCCCACAGTTAAACTGTTTTCCACAGATCCCATAGTTTTATTTTTATCCTCTACTGATATTTATTAAGTGCCCCCAGCCACACACACACACACACACACACACACACTAGCATCATACTACATACAGGCCATTACAACCCAAATTATGTAAGTTCTGTTAGCACTTCTATTTTACAGGTGGCAAATCTGAAGCTTGGGAGGCCCAGCAGCCCACTCAAGGTTGCATGAATAGCAAGGGCTGGCCCAGGTAACACCAGACTCTTGTTCTGAGGATCTTCTAGTTTGTATCTCTGACCACCCTGCTCCACCAATGAGCGTCCATGTAACTGTCACCCACTCAGTGTCTTGGGGCCCTGGTCATGTCCTGTTCCCCCATCTGTGAAATGCTTTCTGCTATAGAATAAACTGAACAAAAGTGCTGACATGGAAGTCGAGCAGCGTGACCTTCTGTCATCAGTGAGCCCTTTATCTCAGGATCCTCGTATCTGGGTCAGGACACTGGAATCTGAAACTTAACCCCGATGTCCAGCAGCTGTTTCTGCACCATTCAGCCTCTCTTTCTGCAGCCAGACTACACAGTCTACATTTGGATTCTGCGTTTCCGTCCACTTCATCCCCGCTGCATAGATTCTAGTCTCTCCGCCTGGCTTCTCGGGGTCCAGGGGAGAAGCCTCCTCGACCAGCCCAGCGGGATACTGGCTGCTCCGCGGACTGCCAGGGCCCCTGCCTGCAGCAGGTCCAAACTGCATCTCCCTGCTGTCCGGTGAGCGACGCTCTGACTCGCTCTGTTGAAGGCTTCTGTGCTTGAGGCTGGTGCATCTCTTCAATAAACAGTCTTCGGCTTTTCTGTGTCCTCATCGTGCAGGGCAGGGGCAGATGGGAAGCCTTAGAATCCTTCAACAGTGTTTAGATCTAGGCTTACTCATCAAAATGGCTTTTTAATTTTAACCAAAAAAATGCTGATTCAAGAGGTATTAACAAGAAGGAAAAATGGAAATAAAGCTTTTGTAAATAAAGAAAGAAAGGCTGAAAGGAAGGGAGAGGAATGGGAAAAAATGTACAGGTACAAATTCCCCATGATGAGTGTCCCAGTATATGCATCTAAAATGTACCAATAACGTTTTTAAAAACAGAAAAAAAAAGTTTCTAAAGCTTTACTTAGCAGGCACTGATATACAATTAGTATGCAGAAAAAATGAACTTTATGTAAAATTTGAATCATCTTTGTGCCTTTTAATTAAAATGTTGTGATATAACAGGTTATGCTCTGTCAAGTTCATTTGTCTTGTTTCTTTCCTGAATACTCTGTGTGGGATCAATATCTGAGAAAGAACAGGCAGCAACACGTCTACAGTAATAATTTTTTAAAGCAACAACTTTTGGATAAAAATTCTTACAGTAGATATAAGTAATTCAGCACACACAATTTTTGTAAATTTTATTTAAAGAGAAAAAAAGCAAAACATAAAAAAGTGTAGCAACAATACAGAATTTTAAAAAACACTAAGAAATCACTAGTTGATAAATTACATACTGTCATCTTAGAAATGGTGTTCAAGTTACAAAATTAAAGCATACAAAGTGGACATTCAAACAGTAAGACTGCAAACAGTTCTGCTCAAAGATCCAACAAAAACTTAGTAATATGGTCATCTATCTTACACACTAAAATATATATGTAGTTATATCCTTTAGTGTACTTTCTCTTCCTCTCTTTTACAATAACAATTACATATTTTGGGTTTTATTACTCTTACAGTTCTTATTACTTTTTATACTAGAGAGACAATGTGATATTTATAAATATGATTCTTATTTATTTCACTTATGAGGATAATCTCAAGTTACCTCCATTTACCCATGAAGGCCTCAAGATCATCGTTTTTTATAGCTGAGTAATATTCCACTGTATAAAAATACCACATCTTTTTCATCCACTCTGTGGTTGATGAGCATTTTGGTTGTTTCCAAGATTTAGCTATTGCAAATTGTGCTACTGTGAACATAGGTGCACATATATCACTGTGACATGACCTTTTCAGATTTTCTGGGAAAATACCCAGGAGGGGAATAGCTGGGTTGAATGAAACTTCCAATCATGGTCTTCTGGGAAATCTCTATAGTGATTTCCATAGTGGCTGCACAAGTCTACACTCCCACCAACAATGGAGCACTGTTCCTTTTTCCCCGCAGCCTCGCCAACATTTGTTATCAGTTGTTTTCTTGATGGCAGCTATTCTTTCCAGGATGAGATGAAATCTCAATGCTATTTTAATTTGCATTTCTTGAATGACCAGTGATGGCAAACATTTCTTCATGTATTTATTTGCCATTTGTATATCTTTCCCTGAGAACTGTGTGTCCATCTCAGATGCCCATTTTTGGAGAGGGTCTTTGAATTTGGGGGGCTTGATGTTTTTCAGTTCTTTACGTGTTCTGGGTATAAGTCCTTTTTTTGAGGGGTTGCAGGCTATAATTCTTTCCCATTCTGTGGGCTTTCTTTTCACTCTGTTGGTGATTTCTTTTGAAGTGCAGAAACTTTTCAATAATATGAGATCCCAGTTGTTGATTCTTAGAAGTGTTTCCCATGCAATTTGCATTTTGTTCATAAATTCTCTGCCTACCCTTATGTCTCCAAGACTTCTACCTACCTTGTCTTCCAGTATATTTAGTTACACACACAATTTAAAGAAGATATATTGCTCTAGTGGGAGAGATTCAAGTATCACCATAGTTTAATAATTACAGACCTAGTTAATTAACATAGATTTTTACTATGTATTCATTTGTGATGACTTTTCTTGATGTTTTGGCATTCTTTATGTTCTGAGCACTGGATTAAGGTTCCTGTGTGCATTATTGATTCAAGCCTTCAAAACTCATATGGTATAGTTAGTGCTTTTACTTCATTTTGTAGATGAAGGTCATAAAACTCACAAGTTCAAAGAACATATAACTGAAAAGGTCTTGTCGGACTTGGCAGCAAGCAGTCTAATCTAGTCTCTGTTTTTCTTAAAACATGTACTCATTTTTAATTGAGATATCACTGGTATTTTAAGAGTAAGTAGCATTTGGGATTTTTTTTTCCTCCTTACACTGGGGAATCCAATCCAGGTCCTCCAGTGAACTAAACAAAGTCAGTCTCACTAAACTACACCTATAGACCCAATTTGGAAATTTTTAAAGCATTTTGATATTTAGTATTTACAAGGGGTAAAATAAACTGGAAAAAGGAAGAAGAAAAATGACTAGATGAGTAAGGTAAGGCTTTGAAATTTCCCACAGTGTATGGTTTATTTGTCTTTTAAAGAAAAAAATTAACATTTCCCATTTACTATAAAATACAATTCTAGGGCTGGGGGTTTAGCTCAGTGGCATAAGCACCTGACTGGCAAAGGCAAGGTCATGAATTCAATCCCCAGTGCCAAAAGAAAAAAAAGTAATCTAACTTGCAGGATAAAATCCTTCTATCATGTCATATTTATTTAAAATTTATTAATTAGCAACACCACAGGTCTTATATTAAAAATATTTTTTGAAATCACAGTGTATATCATTTTTGAACCCTTACTTTCTTATCAACTACTTTGAAAAGTTTCTTACTGAAAAATTAATAAGTGGCAAAGAAAACGTTAAATTTTGCAATTAAAAATGTCAATCATTTATGTAAATACATAGATAAGTATTTATTTTTATGTTGATGATTTTATCCAAAGATTACCACTCTTTTGTAAAACTCTACTGTCTTTTCATAATTTTCAAAGACTAAATTTTATTAAAAATTCACACTAACAGAATTTTTATTGAGAATTATGCCATTCATATAATCTAAATTTCTAGAGTTTTGAATTTAAAGCTCAAATAACTGGCAGAGGTTTAAAGAGGTTGCCAGGTTCACCTTCCAACTGCTGAAATCAAAACTAGACTCTAAGAGACATATTTTACGGCCACTTGCGGAGCCATCTCAATCACCATTCTAAACTGTGCTGTGATTGATTACACGAAACAGAAATGTTTTTGGCACAATCTTAAACTCAACGGACAGCCTCTGAATTACCACTAGGTGGCAGCACAGGCGACTGCCTGGAATGACACTTAGGTATTAGAGCGTGAGCCAGGTGAAGAAAAGGTATAGAAAAGAGCTAAACAAGACTCTTTTCTGCTGTAAACGTCTTCGTATGGCTTTGCTGCCCGCTTCCTTTGTAAGTTAGAGAAGACAAGAATTTTTGTGATGGAGGAAAAACATCACCCATAAGCTAATTCCTTTTAATTTTTTCCTTCATTTGCATGTGGCCACAATGTGGTAGTCAACCTATAATTTTATGTTCTTCTAATCCATTTTACACTGCAGTCAGGATGTTGATTGCAAAATATAAAGTGGATCTTCTGTTTCCTGCTTCAAAAAGTAGCAGCCTCTCCTTCCTCCTCTCAAATGTCCTTTAAGGGCTCTCTTGGTCTTCCCTTCTCCTAAGTCATCTCCTTTCAGACTGCAACAACTGGTGCTGAAAACACTCAGTTTATATGTATCAAAAAAGCTTTTGAGTTATTAACTGTGGTTAAAACACATGGACGCCATTATCTTAACCACCTTGCCGCGTGGCAGATCCTCAAGACGTTTTCATCTTGCAAACTGAAGTTCTATACCCATTAAACAGCTCCCCTCCCCAACCAAGTGCTAGAGAACCATCATCCCACTTTCCGTCTCTATTATTTTGATCACTTTCGCTGCCTCCTATTAATATTAGTTGTCTTTTTGAGATTACTGAGACATAGTAACTGATAGTTACAATTTAAAGGAACAGGGGCTATTTTTGGCCCAGTTTCAGAACATGTCCACTGGCTTCAGGGCAGAAACAGTGTCCTGGGTGGAGGAGAGGAGCTCCTCTCCTGGCAGCTGGGAAGCAGAGAGAGAAGGGAGGAGCTGGAGAAAGAACACACTCTTCCAGGTCGCACCCCAGTGACCACCTCCATCTAACAGCTGGTTACAGTACCCTACTCAGCAGGAGGAGACTAGATAAATCCACTAATGAGAATAGCCCTCCCCTCACAGTCACTCAAGTTCAGCACACATGAGTCTTCGGGGGACATTTTAGATACAGACTATGACACCTTCTTTTCCATAACAGCCTCAGAGTTCACTATTAGGGCTGTAGCAAGTGAGGAGATCTCCTCCCTGGTGAGGGCTGAGTAACAGTCCGCTGTGTGATATAGTCCACTACATTTGATTACTCTTTGTCCAGCAGTGGACCTTGGACTGCTTCTCTGACTGCCATTGTGATGAGTGCTACTAGTAAAGCAGGTGTGCAAAGATCTCCTTAAGATCCTCCTTTCAGTTCTTTAACCTATCTACCTTGCCTTTTTAATTTTTTGAGAGACCCCACACACACACACTGTTTTCTTTAGCAGCTGTACCATTCCCACCAACAGCCTACAAATGTCCATATCCTCTTCAGTCTGGCTATCGCTTGGATTTGTTTTGTGTTGTCAGTGTCTTGTTTTCAATAATGGCTATTCTAACTGGTATGTGGTGTTATCTCACTGTGGTTTTGGTTTCCATTTCCTGATAGCAATACTAAGCATCTTTTCAGAAGCTTGTTGCTCATCCATGCCTTCTTTTTTGGAAAATTGCATGCTCAAGCTCTTCATTTATGCCTTAATCTGGTTAGTTTTCTTTTTGTTGTTGAGCTATAGTACTTTATAATCTCTGGTTATTATTCTTTTATGAGATAGATGGCTCACAAATATTGTAAACTTTGATGCACAGAGTATTTTTTTTAACTTAAAGGAAACCACACAGTCCTCACAGTTGCCATTCTTTGTGGAAGCCACATGGTCCTTTTTCCCAGTAACTGTTACCATTTCTCTGTTAGAGAACACTATTTCCTATTTTTACTAAGGCTATGGAAATGGTCACACACCTCTAGTTTTGTCCTTAACAATAGTGTCAGGGGCTAATGTTACCAGAGGCAAAATTACTGGATCAAATAAGGTGAACATTTTATAGCTTTTCATATTTACATATATCATTAGCCCTCACATCTGGCCTGGAAGGAATTGTCACGATCCACAGTGACTGATGTGGATTCAGAGAAGCTTTGTTACTTACCATGTTCACAGTGCTTTTAAGTGGTGGAACTACCATTTGATGTCATGTCTGCCTAACCCCAAGACCAATGGTGATTCTTTCATGGCACAGTATTGCTTGTCTGTGTTTCAGAATATAACGCTTTTTCCTTTCCTTTATACCAGATTGAGAACTATAGCACTGGCTAAAATAAAAGAAGGGAATTCCTCTTTGATTCTATGCTTGCATGAATTTCCCCCATATTGTGCTTAACCAATCCCTTACGCACCCTCCTCGCTCTAGATGGGTATTTCCTTTCTCTGCACCACAGTAACACATGAGCTTTTCAAAACCAAAGCTATTACACTTTTCCCGCCTTGAGTTATGTGACCTTCTCTTTTGTGAGTTGTTTTCATCCTTTTCCTTATTTTTACTTTTATCTTATCAAATAATTTAACTCTTCTGTGAAGCTATTAACCCCATGTCAATTGTTGCAGAATGTTCTTTGCCTACATGTAAATTCTTTTTTTATTACTGTTTTTCTTCTATTCATACCAAACAGTTTATGTTAACAATTTAATTTGTGGTTTCTCTTCAGCATAAAGCTTATTATATTTCCATGATAAGCCCTTTACCAGATATGTGATTTGATAATATTTACTCCCAGTCTGTGGCAGTAAATATTTTCACTTTCTTGATGATGTCTTTTGAAGCAAAAATGGTTTGGTTTGGTTTTATTCTTTTTTGGTTTTGACCCATTTCTGGTAAGTTATTTGACTGGTGAATTTGTAAAGAGGGAATAGAAAAAGCTCAACTCAGCAACTTTCTCCCTCTACCTTTTGGGTTCTTTCAGCAGTGACAATGCATTCTGTACTGCAATTCATCCTATGTTGGAAGCCTGATCTCAGGAGATGAAGGAGAGACTCGGGTTATCCAGCTGAATTAGAAGGTATTTTTTTTTCTTTTCTTTTTTAATTTTTTTTTATTTTAAAGAGAATAAAACAAAAGGGGACAGATCTAAGCAGATCAGAATAGAACAATGTAAGCAACATAGCACATCACAACAAGAAAATTGGATATTAACAGTAGCTATCATAATGTCTCTTTCTTAGAAATAGTTAAGCTTAGCTTTACACACAATAATGTCAAACATTACGAAGTAGAATAAACAACTCAAGAGAATGGAAGTATTCCAAGACATTCTGAACCAAATAACCAAAGATGAACAATGACTACTATATTATCTCATTTTCCATAAAAATTTTGTTTTTATTATCATACATATTAAAATCTAATAAGACACAATGTGATAAAACCAATGGTAATAGAAAAACAAAAGCATGGTAGGACTTCAGAGCAAGATGATATTAAATCAACACTGGCTACCATACTGTCTTGTCTTCAGAGTAACTATTCATATGATCACATATATTAAGATCAAACAAAACAGAATAAAACCATTCGAACCAATGAATGAAGACATAAGACATCAAAGCAGTGTAATGGTGAACTATGATTTCCATAAAATCTTCTGTACTCTTACCATTTCTTACACTAGGGAGACTATACGGTATTTATACATGTGAGTTTGATTTATTTCACTTATGAGTATAGATTCAAAATGCATCCATTTATTTATAAATATCTCAATGTGATCATTCTTTATAGCTGAGTAGTACTCTATTGTATAAAAGTACCACAATTTTTTTATCCATTCCTCAGTTGATGGGCACTTAGGTTGTTTCCAAGATCTGGCTATTACAAATTGTGCTGCTATAAACATGGGTGCGCATATATCGCTGTGGTAAGATGTTTTCAGTTCTTCTGGGAATATGTCTAAGAGTGGAATAGCTGGGTCAAATGGGACCTCCAACACCAGCTTTTTGAGGAATCTCCAGATTGACCTCCACAGTGGTTGCACCAGCCTACACTCCCACTAACAGTGCAGAAGAGTTGCTTTTTCCCCACAGCCTTTCCAGCATTTGTTGTTGTTTTGTTGATCCTGGCCATGCTCTCTGGAGTGAGATGGAATCTCAGCGTGGTTTTAATTTGCATTTCTCTAATGACCAATGATGATGAACGTTTTTTCATGTATTTATTTGCCATTCGTATTTCTTCATCTGAGAACTGTGTGTTCATCTCAGATGCCCATTTTTTGGATTGGGTCTTTGAATTTCAGAGGTCTGATTTTTTTAAATTCTTTATAAGTTCTAGACAGAAGTCTTTTGTCTGAGGGACAGTTCACTAAGATTTTTTCCCAGTTTGTAGGTTTTCTTTTCACTCTGCTGGAGATTTCTTTGGACATGCAGAAACTCTTTAATAAGTATGATCCCAGCTATTGATTCTGGGAAGTATTTCCCATGCAGTTTGATTCTTGTTCATGAATTCTCTACCTACCAGTATGTCTTCAAGATTTTTACCTACTTTGTCTTCTAACAGATTTAGTGTTTCTATTTTAATATTTAGATCTTTGATCCATTTGGATTTTATTTTAGTACATGGTGATAGGCATGGGTCTAATTTTAGTTTTCGGCATATGGACAGCCAATTTTTCCATCACCATTTATTAAAGAGACTGTCATTCTTCCAGTGAACATGCTTGGCCCCTTTATCAAAGATAAGGTGGTTGAGTGTGTTTGTAGTTGTATCTTCTAATCTGTTCCATTGATCTTCAGGTCTGTTTTTATTCCAATACCATGTTAATTTTATTACAGTAGCTTTGTAGTATGACTTCAAGTCAGGGATTGTGATGCCTCCTGCCTTGGCTTTGCTGCTTAGAATTGCCTTTGCTATTCTGGTCTCTTCTGGTTCCAGATGAATTTTAGGAGTGATTTCTCCAGATCTATGAGGTTTGTTAGTGGTATTTTCATTGGGATTGCATTGAATGTGTTGAACAATTTTGGGAGAATGGCCATTTTTACAATATTTGTTCTTCCTATCCATGAACAAGGGATGTCTTTCCATTTTCTGAGGTTCTCTTCGATTTCTTTTTTCAGGGTATTATAATTTGCCCTGTACAACTCTTTTACATCTTTCATTAGATTAATTCCTAAGTATTTCATTTTTTTGGATGCAAGTGTGAAGGGTGTGGCTTCTCTTATTTCTCTCTCAGTGATTTTGTTGTTAGTGTATAAGAATGCTACTGATTTTTGAATATTAACTTTGTATCCAGCTACTTTGCTGAATTTATTTATTATATCTAGGAGACTTTCAATGGAGGTTTGGGGGTCTTCTATGTAGAGTATCATGTCATCTGCAAATAATGATAATTTAACTTCTTCTTTTCCTATCTTTACTCCTTTTATTTCTCTCCCTTGTCTAATTGCTCTGGCTAGTATTTCCAGTAATACATTGAATAGGAGCAGTGATAATGGACATCCTTGTCTTATGCCTGATTTTAAGGTAAAGGCTTTCAGTTTTTGGCCATTTAATATGACACTGTCTGTTGGTTTGTCATAGATGGCCTTTATCATATTTAGGTAAAGACCATCTATTCCAATTCTCTGTAAGGTTCTTATCATGAATGGGTGTTGGATCTTATCAAAAGATTTTTCTGCATCTATAGAAATGATCATGTGATTCTTTTGGCTCTATTGAAATGGTGGATTACATTTATTGATTTATGTATGTTGAACCATCCCTGCATGCCTGGGATGAATCCCACTTGGTCATAGTGTATAATCTTCTTGATGATTTGCTGCATCCTGTTTGCCAATATTTTATTGAGAATTTTTGTATCTATGTTTATTAGGGAGATTGGCCTGTAGTTCTCTTTTTTAGTTGGGTCTTTCTCAGGTTTTGGTACTAGAGTGAAATTTGCTTCCAGGAATGACTTAGGGAGAATTGTTTCCCTTTCAATTTCATTGAAGAGTTTGAGGAGTATTGGCATTACGTCTTCTTTGCATTTCTTGTAGAATTTCACAATGAATCCATCTTGGCCTGGGCTTTTCTTTGTTGGTAGGGACTTAATTACATTTTCAATTTCATTAATAGAAATTGGGTTATTCAGCAGTTTTATATCTTCTTGATCCAGCTTTGGTGGTTCGTATGTTTCTAGGAATCTGTCCATTTTTTCTGTGTTATCGAACCTATGAGAGTAGAGGTTTTCTAAATAGTTGTTGATGATCTTCTGTATTTCCACAGGGTCAGTAGTGATTTCTCCTTTTTCATTCTGTATTGCATGAATTTGAGTCTTTTCTTTCCTTTTTTAAATTAGGTTGGCTAGGGACTTGTCAATTTTATTTATTCTTTCAAAGAACCATCTCTTTGATTGATTCTTTGAATTGCTTTCTTAGTCTCTATTGCATTAATTTCTGCTCTGATCTTTATAATTTCCTCCCTTCTTTTGGCTTTGGGCTTGGCTTGCTCTTCTTTTTCTAGATGGTTCAGGTGTAATATCAAGTTGCTTATTTGTGTTCATTCTGTTTTCCTAATGTGGGAACTCAATGCAATAAATTTTCCTCTGAGGACAGCTTTCATTTCATCCCACAGGTTCTGGTAAGTTGTATTTTCACTTGCTTGTAGATATTGTTTAATTTGTTCTTTAATTTCCTCTGTGACCCACTGATTGGTCAAGAGTGTATTATTTAATTTCCATGTGTTTTGGGGGTTTTTGCAGTTACTTTTATCATTAATTTCCAGTTTCATTGCATTATGATCCAATAACATGCATTGGATAATTTCAATAATTTTGCATTTACTTAACTATGTTCTGTGGCTTAGTATATGGTCTATTTTAGAGAATGTCCCATGTACTGGTGAGAAGAATGTATATCCTGATGTTGTTGGATGGAACACTCTGCATACATCTATCAAATCCTTTTGTTCACAGGTGTGATTCAGTTCTGTTATTTCTTTGCTAATTTTCTGTCTAGTTGATCTATCCCTTTGTGTCAATGGTGTGTTAAAGTCCCCTGTTATAATTGTGTTATTGCCTACTTGATTTTTCATTTCTGTTAATACTTGTTTTGTATAGTTAGGTGCTCGGGAATTTGGTGCATATGTATTTAAGATTTTTATCTCTTCCTCTTGCAGTTTTCCCCTAACTAGTATGTAGTGACCTTCTTTATCTCTTTGGACCATTCTTGGTTTGAAGTCCACATGATGTGCAAACAGAATAGCTATCCCTGCTTTTTTTTTTTTTAGTTCCTGTTGGATGGAGTATTGTTTTCCATCCTTTGACTTTCAGTCTATGAGTTTCCTTTTGAGTTAGATGGGTTTCTTGTAGACAGCATATGGTTGGATGTTGTTTCTTGATCCATTCTGCCAGTCTGTTTCTTTTAATTGGTGAATTGAGGCCATTTACATTAATGGTTATAGCTGTCATATATTGGTTTATTGTTGACATGTTATCTTTCTGATGTTGTATCTTAGCTTTCCATTCTGTTTAATTGTCTGTCTTGCTTAGTGGTTTTTTCCTATGTGTATCTAAAATGTCTTTCAGTATTCTTTGTAGGGTTGGCTTGGTGATCATGAAGTTCTTCAGCTGCTCTTTGTCATGGAAGTATCTTATTTCTCCATCCATTTTGAAAGACAGTTTTGCAGGGTACATCAGTCTGGGTTGGAAGTTGTTTTTGTTAAGGGTCTGAAGAACTTCACTCCATGCTTTTCTTGACTTCATTGTTTGTGTTGAGAAGTCTACTGTGATTCTGATAGGTTTTCCTTTATAGGTGACCTGTCTTTTCTCTCTAACAGCTTTTAATATTCTGTTCTTATGTTGGATTTTTGGGATGGTGATTATTATATGTCTGGGTGTAGTTTTGTTTTGGTTATGGCTATTTGGAATTCTATATGCCTCACTAATCCATATGTCAGTTTCCATATTCATGTTTGGGAAGTTTTCAGCTATTACTTCTGTAAATAGCCTCTTGATATCCCTTGTGTTTTTCCCCTTCTTGTTCTTTTATCCTTGCTAATCTTATATTGTTTTTCTTTGCATCATCTTGCAGATGTTGAAATGTTATTTCCTGATTTCTTGTTATTGTTAGAAGATTTTTCCTTTCCTGTTCACAAGCTGCAATCTTATCTTCGAGGTCTGAGATTCTATCTTCACTTTCGTTGAGGCAGTTTTTGCAACTTTCATTAGAGTTTTTGATTTCCTGTATATCTCTTTGAATCTGCTTTATGCATTCTGTTTGTCTCTTAAACTGTTCATTCAGGGATTCTATCATTTTGCTTTGTTCCTCTAATTGTTTAGCTGTGTCTTTGTTGGATGCATTCAGTATTTCTTTCACTACTTTTATCATTTCTTCTTTTACCTGGGAGAATATTTCTGATTTGAGTTCCCTCCTAGCTTCCTGTACTTGCTTCTTTATTTCAGTTGATATCATTTCATACATTTCAGGTGTATGTGTAGTATTTTCTTCTATGTACATGGCTCCTATTTCTTGGGATGGGCTGGAGGTTTGAGATTGCATTTTGGTCTTTCGTTTTGTCATTTTCCTGTATTTCCGTGTTTCCAGAAATTTTCCAAAGCTTTCCCTCACGGTGCAGCCCCCTTAGGTGGGCCTGGCTCCCCTGGTTGAATGAGGGTCACTGGGCACAGTCCACTCAAGCCCCCGGAACCTCTGGAGCCCAGTCTGGTGAGCCAAGGGGGCTGGGCAGGCACCCAGCCGCTGGGACGGATGGTCCCAAACCCTTCCAGCAGGAGGTATGTTTAATTAGAGGATAAAGTATTGGCATCTAGCTCCAAATTTAAGTTACGATCTTTAAACAATTAGATCAGTAATAAAAATGCCATTTTTAAAATCTAAAAATGAAGAATCTTCAAAATATTATCTAGCCACAAACTTTTGAGTTCAAGATGTTAAACTGTAAATATATAAACATAACATTAGGAAAAATTGATAAAACATGATAAAATTTTTAACAAAAGCAAATTATGGTTAGAAACTAAATGGCTATTTATTGTTTAACTTGTAAATGTTTCATAAAACTATAAAATTACAATGTATGAAATCCATCACATAGAAAATGATAACTGACTTTTTGAAATAGTGAGAGGGATAGAGCCCAGGACCACTCTACCACTAAGCTGCATCCCCAGCCATTCTTTATTATTTGGAGACATGGCCTCACCAAGTTGCCTAGACGGGGCTTGACCTTGCAATCCTCCTGCCTCAGCCTCTGAGTACCTGCACACCACATGGCAAAATGACGCCTAACCTAAAAATGAAAGTCAGCTTCTCTTTTGTATACAGATTTAGCTACAGGGGAAGATGGGACCTCTGTTTCCAAGAAATCCAGACAAAGATTTAAAGGCCAAAGGCTGGACGCTGAGAAGGAGGCGTAGGCCTGCAGATCCATGAGTGCTGAGCTGGATGCTCCACTTCTGCACAGCCACCCTGGGAGACTGCCCGCAGCCAAGCACAGTTCCATCATCAACCGCCAGCCCGTCCTCTCGACCAAGAGCAGCCTCCTCATCTTCTGGTAAGGGATTTCAATAATGGAAAAATGAGCCTGTCTAACCACCTGTGACCTTTCTGTTTTTCACCTAAGTGACCAAGAAACTATGCAGGCTTGAGCAGTTGGGCTCCTAGTTGACCATTGCTGCGGGTGCTACCCTCAGATGCCTTTCCCAAGACCAAGGAACTAGTTCTACTGGTTCCACTGGAACTAGGCATTGAGCAGAAGTAGTTCGGTCCAACGTGGTTTAAGCTGGGTTTCTTTATTGCCAGATTTCTCCCAGCCTTTAAGATGTGCTTTAATGCACATACTAATCTGCATGAGAGAATCCACCCTAGCACAGTCTTCCCGAATTTATTTGAAAGAACTCGTTTTGAACTGAATTTATTTTTCAAATCACAGCAAAGTTAAGAGCCCGTCGCCGAGATTTCCCACACACCTCCGGCCCCTGTACCTACGGCCTCCTGGTCACCCACGTCCCCACCGAAGCTGCGCATGCCCTGCACAACCGTGCACCCAGAGTTCATGGTTCTGTTTGCTCGCTCCTGACGTGTCCGCCCTTAGAATATTGCACAAAGTGGTTCCACAGCCCCCAAAGTGCTCTGAACTCCCGCTCTCAGCTCTCCCGCCCTCCACTCTACCCCTTGGCAAGCCTGGGTCCTTTCACTGTGTCCAGGGTTCTGCCTTTTCCAGAATATTGCGCAGTTAGAAAAACACAGCAAGTGGCCATTTCAGAGTGCCTTCTTTCACTTAGTGAGATGCAGAGTGTCCTCTGCCTTTTCATTACTCTTTCTTTTCTTTTTTTTTAGTATTGAACGATACTTCATGGCATGGGTGTGCCACAGTTTACCCATCCATTTGCCCACTGAAGGACGTCTTGGTTGCTTCTAAGATTTGGCAATTATGAATAAAGCTGTGAAAGCATCCATTTGCAGGTTCTTGTATAGATATAAGTTTCCAATTTGTGGGGACAAATACAAGAAGTGTTTGTGGAATCATATGCTGAGAGTATTATCTCTGACCACCCATGAGGTATGTGGTAGTGTCTTATTGTTGTTTCAATTTATGTTGTTTTAATTTGTACTTCCTTGGTAACACATGCTCATTTGCCATTTGCACATTTTTGTTGAGGTGTCTTTTTAGGTGTTTCATTGTTTTTAAATGAAGTTTTTTTATTCTATTTTTAGTTTTTGAGAGTTCATTGTATGCTTAGCAGTTCTTTGTGTGGCCTATCTCTTGTGAATATTTTCTCCTGGTCTGTGATGTATCATTTCATTCTCTTGCTCTACACTCAAAGACAGTTTTCTTTCTTCCTTCCCAGTCTGTATATTTTGGTTTCTTTTTCTTTGTTGTTGTTGTTGCAAATTTGTTTTGTTTTTTTCCATTAACTAGGACTTCGATTACAGTGTTTAAAATTAGTGGGATTATTTTTCATTTTTATGAAGGACAATTTATTTGTTCTCTAGTTTTGTGTTTTCCATGGCATTTTAAGAAAATACTGCCTAATCCAAGTTAATGAAGATTACACCGTCTTCTAAGAACTTTATTAATTTAATTATTACATTTAGGTTTAGGATCCATTTTTGATGGAGTTAATTTTTGTATATGGTGTGAGGTTCAACCTCATTCTTTGTATGTTGATAACTGCTCAATCCCATACCATTTTGTTTAATTTAAAAAATATTTTTCTTATTGCACTTTCTTTAACTTATTTCTAGACCATCTGGTTGTTCCAGTGGGTTTCATGCTCTTTGAGGTCCTTAAAGCTTCCTTTAAAACAGTGTAATCCCAGGAAAGGCTTCACTTCTCTTATTAACTGCTTCTGTGCTTCACATCCACATGTACAGGCAATCCTCTGTGTCTGAGGGCTCAACCAACCTTAATAGAAAATGCAATTTAGGCCTATGATGACTGCATGTGTACTGAATAGGATAGACTTTTTCTCTTATCGCCATTCCCTGTATAACAATTATTTACACAGTATGCATATTGTACTATTATAAGTAATCTAGAGATAATTTAAAGTATACAGGAGGAGGCATGTTGGTTATGTGCAAATAACGAGTCACTTTACACAAAAGGCTTGAACATCTAAAGATACCAGTACCCAAACTTGTCCTGGAACAACTTCCTCATGAATACCAAGGAATAACAACACTCAGAATATGGTTTTGATACTCACTCATTGATATTCTAAGTCAGGAGTTTAGAAACTCACTTTTCTAGAGAACAAATTCAAATCTTAAGATCTACTGTTTGCATTTCTATTTCATGATCATCTCTCTTCCTTGTATTGTTACTAATAATTTATGTATGTTTTCAATCCATGATTCTCCTTCTATAGAATAGGTGCTACTTCCATTTTAGAAAGTAAATACAATGTTTGCTTCCGTGGCACATACACTAAAATTGGAACAATACAGAGAAGATTAGCATGGCCCCTCTGCAAGGACAATGTGCAAATTTGTGAAGCATTCCATAGTTAAAAAAAAAAAGTAAATACAAATTTAAAAATAGATATATAGCACAAAGAAAAGCTGTGACTTAGAGTTGATCCAATTTAGTTAGCGACAAAGAAGTTGAACAATTCAGCTTCTATTAATTTTACTGCTGAGACTCTTTCTATTTATATCTGAATACTTTTGATATAGTTTCTTAATTTTTAAGGAAAATTAAATCATTTATCATTGTTTTCTTCATACCATTGTCATATATCATCCCAGAGATGAACCATTCAATTATTCTTTTCCTTGTCAAAGCATTTGAAGCTTAGAAAAAGATATTATCTGTTGCCAATATCCAATTATTGCTTTAGTTTTAACTAAGAAAAAATAGTACTAAGAAGTGAACAGTAAAGGGACATAAGGAGGAAGAGGTGGGAAGAGACAGAATGTTTAGGAAAATATTTTATTTGTTTTTCTAATGCACACTAGGTTAATAACATCCAGTAAAATCTTCAGTGGTGGGGAGACACACCAAAGTGGGAGTACATTGTAGTGGATAAATGTTTATCTTCTCCCAAGAAATAAAAGTGATAATCACTGTCTTGGAGAATAATCTGCATCTTTTTTCCAGCTTTGAGTCTATGTAAGCCAAAGACAGGATGCACAAACTCATACCAGTGTTTGAGTGATGTAACCTGCTGCCTTTTGAGTGCACAGATCACTTTCCTTGTGCCAAAAGGCTACTTATGCACAGATGGGCGAGGCCAATACTCTCCATAGAAATAAGATATGACACCATATAGAAAACTTCACATCTGAAAAATGTAGTCACATTTTGAAAGTGTAAGAACCAGGCATAACTAATTTTAATAATGCACACTATTTGCCCCAACATCTAAAATATTGTTTTAATATGTAGTTAATAAAAATTACTAAAGACATATTCTATCGTGCTATTTCACACTGAATCTCTGAAATGTGTCATCCACCCAGCACATCACATTTGGCTGAGCCAAGTTTCCAGTCTCAGTTGCCACTTGTGGCTCACAGCTGCCAGCCTGCACAGAAAGGCCAGGTCCTTGGAGACCTTTCCCTTCAAGGAGACACCACTGATATCCCTACAGAAAAGTTTAAATTTAAATATATATATTTAAATTTAAATAGAATGAAAGGGAGATGAAGGAGTAGGAAAAAGAGAGAAGCCTATCTGTGATTTTAAGGAGTAAGGCATTGTTGGTCCCAGCCTAATTCATAGGTAAGATAAATAGAGCACATGAGAGCACACAGAGCATTCATACAGACCATTCATTGTAAGCATGTGATAATACAGCTTCTACCCTATTTGAATGGGGACAATAGGTCAGGTTCCTCCTTTAGTTTTGGGTCTCAAAAAACTTGTCTGATATTAGGAGGAGGCAGGGTTGACCTTCAACTGCAAAGCACAAACAAAACGACACCAAAATTATGTGTCTGTAAATGAGTGAGTGTGTGTATGTGTGTGTGTGTGTGTGTGTGTGTGTGTGCGCGCATGCATATGTGTGCATGCGTGTGTGTGACAGAGATCAAATCCAAGGCCTGTACATGCTAGGCACACATTCTACCACTAAGCTTGAAATTACTTTTTTAAATGAAGATGTTCTGGAAAGGAACATTAAATGCAAAGTATCAACACCAAGGCAGAGAACAAGGCAAGAATCCAAAACAGGTTGGCAAAAGCCAAGAAGTAGGCAGGAAGAAGCCCAGAGGCCCCAGTGAGAGCCCTCCAGCTGAGCCTGAGAAGGTGAGGAGCTGTTAAAGGGTCTGACACCAGGGTTTGGCAGTGGCTCAGTAGATGCTGTGTGAATTGCTGGCAAAACCTTAATATTGGTGTTTTATAAATAGATCTTATACAGTCATCAGAAAACTTGGTAATGGTCACAGTCCATCTGCCACATACACACTTAAACTGCCCCACACAGATGAGCTGTAATTCTAAGCGGACCAGAATTTTCCATCCTAATTTAATTCACACCAGGAATCCGGGTGGGATCTATATGTGGGATTAGGTGCATTGTAAATGCATGCTGTTTTTACCCATTCCCTCAACTGGAGTCAGGCCCTTTATATCCCCATCCAAGTTTGAAACTTGAAGGCCGCACTCTCTCAGACCACCCCAACTCAAAGGAATGAGCTGAAGTACTCCAACTCAGTGGCACTGGTACTTTGAAAAAAATCCCTAAAGACATTATTCATAATAAATACAGAAGGTTTTCTTTGGTGTACTTTATTCCTTCCTTCCAGAATTACTAATATTTGTTCTTTTCATTTTTGAAAACTTCCGAAAACATCACTCACCTTTTTGTTTTCTACTTCGATCAACCAGGTTTGAAAATTCTTGATCATGTAAGTCTTTGGAAACTTGCAGTCTTTCTCTTTGGTGGGGGAATAAGGATCCCTGTCATTTTGGTGGCCAGACTTCCAGTGGCCTATGACTACCTGACAGTGTCATTCTTAGCAAAGACCAAGCCATTAGAAAATAGTGCTCTAATTGAAGGCAAGCAGACTGCTGTGCCTGCAATCCTCTTTAAAGATGTCCAGCAAATATTATCACCATTGAAACTTGTGCCAGCTTTGTGCAGACAGCCTAAGGGAAAAGATTGGCTATGCTCCCAGCCAGCATAAAACCAGCACATAGATCTCCAAACTAGGAGAGAAAAAATAATGCTGTGTAAATTTTTAGGTTTTACTCTTCTAGGTTGCAGTTTTTAATTAAATGTTACCATTTGATTTCTGTAATTACCTATTGGGGATGAAGGACTAAATGTGGGGAATGAGATGGGAGGAAGGAAAGAAATAAGAGTAATGTGGTAATATGTAAGAACTCAAAAACCTAGGCCTCCAAAGTAAAAGACTTGATCAAAACATGGACAACTAAAATGAACAGACACTTACCAGAAAAAGAAAAACAAATGCTTAATAAATATATGAAAATGTACAACATTTTTGGCCATTAGAGAAATGCAAATTAAAACAACACTGGGATTCCATCTCACTGCAAAAAGAATGGCTGTCATCAAGAAATCAACCAATACAAATGCCAGAGGGGGTAAACTAGTATAACCACTGTAGAGATTTCTCAAAGAGCTAAAAATAGAAATTGCATTCAGCACAGCTATTCGCCTTCTAGGTATCTTCCTGAAAGAGTTAAAGACATTATATTACAGTGATAAAAGCATGCCTATATTACAGCAGCACAGTTTTTCAAAAGCTTAATCTCAGAAATAGCCTATATGTCCACCAATAGATGAATGGATTAAGAAAATGTGGTATTAAAGACAGTGGAGTACTACTCTGCCATAAAGAAGGATAAATCTGAGTCATTTGCAGTAAAAATTGATGCACCTTGAGGCAATGATTTCAAGTGAAATATATCAGGCACAGGATCTTAAACATCACATGGGTTCTCTTATATGAGAAACCCAAAATATAAATAAAGGGCAAAATAAATGTTGCATAATAAGAAATAGGGAGATAGATCTTTAGCAAACAAGAAGGTGCCAAGAGATGGAAGTATGGAGGGAAGTAAAGAGGGAAAGAGGACTAAGAAAGAAGAATTAAGATGTGTGACATAAATGTACCAACTCCTCATGAAGAGTGTCATCATTATCTACTACAAACACCTCATTAAAATGAAAAGTGAAGTGGCACCAGAACAAGGAGAAAGGAAAGGGTAGAATGCCTGCATAACACAAGACATACAATGAAGTCAGGGGTCCCAACCTCAGCTTTGATATTTACCAATTGGGTGATTTTGACGAGTGACCAAACTCACTAAGCTTACTTCGTTTTCATAAATGGGGATCATTTTCAAATCTACAGTGCAGGATTGTTAGAGGACAAATGGGGAGAATCCAGGTCAAGCAACTGACTAAACCATCCCTGGACTTGGCGAGTGCTCAGCCTGTCATCGGAAGTACAGTAATGTAGAAGGAATCAAGCAAAGCAAAATAAAGTCCATGCTGTGCTGCTCCATCGCCACTTCATTCCTATGATTTTATATGCTTATTCGCTCTTTCGTGTCCAGGAAGAGGTGTCATAACAGAATTGAACAGTTAGGTAAGTGCTTTCAGGGAGTCCTGTGGACAATGTGTCCCCCAAAATCCATATGTTGCAAACCTAAGTCCCAGTGTGATGCATGGAAGGCGAGGCCTCTGGGAATCAATTAGGACATGAAATGGAATTAGTGTCCAAATAAAGGTTCCATAGCACTCCCTCACCTTTGCTTTCATATGGGAACACAATAGAAAGAGAGCCATAACTGGATAGAAAACAGTTGTCACCAGACATCAAATGTGCTAGATCTTGGCCTTCCCAGAGTCCAGAAGTGAAGAATCGCATTTAGTTATTTATAAGTCACCTCTCCCGTGGTCCTTTGTATGACAGCCTGCAGGGACTAAAACCTGGAATAAATTTAGGAAGCCATGCAGCGAGTACCATGGGGTCACACTGCAGCTTCCAGGAATAGACACACATCTCTTGGCAATTGGTTTGCTAAGCTTTTTCCTTAGACCTTTCATTCTCCTTTTCATAAACTAGAAGAAGAATTTACATTTTTTCCAATTCGACACATCTCCATCTCTGACAGCATTTTCTCTACCATCGCCCAGCCCATACTTCTCAACAGCGAGGACCAGGCGGGCCAGGCAGTGACCCCTCTGAGGCCTGGCTCCTCAGTGCACCACTGCTTCCAGACTGTCCAAGGCTGTTCATCCTGCCTTCACGAGATGGGAGTGCAGCCCGCATGCCCGAGTCACATGCACTTCTGTCTGCCTGTCTGCAGTAAGCTTTCTAAGCATAACTGGAACTTAAAAAGATGGGGAGTAAAGAAGGCTGGAAGAGAAGCTTGGTCATTTTCCAGAAACCCTACAATTTTCAAGCAAGGACAAATTCTGAAGACCTCTCATTCTGATATTGACAGTTTTGGCAATGACTTTCCCATCTCTAAGGAAAGAGCCGTGCTGCCCACATAAGGACAAGCACTTTCACTCAGTGGGTCTTAGGACTGTAAACCTAACTGGGGGACTGACCCTGCTGCCCCTGACTGTCACAGTATACCTTCTGTACAGGTCACTGCAAAGCTTCTGCTCCTCTCTCCGGGCGTTCTTTTTCTGGCAGCACCAACAATCTGTTGCTAAATCTGTATGAACAGAAATAAGCTGGATTCAACCAAATGTGGAAGATGTGTTGTGCTTTAGCGCTGCTCATTCAACTTTAATTTACATGTCCACACTTAGATGTATGTAGTTTGCAAAAGCACTCTTATTAAATTGTACCTGGGGTGAGAACAAAAGCATCTTTACAGAACAAAGTCTGTTTCCATATATTACAACATATACTTTATAGCACACACACACATTTTACATACTATATTTTAGAATATACCTATAGTGTAAGCTTTATGAAGCAAGAATTCATCTAGCTCTTAAGTAGTAGGCACTTGATAAATACTCACCGAATGAAAGATGAATATGTAAGAAGTTATTTCACTGGGTCATCAAGGCAACCCAGTGACAGGCATGGAGCACTGCATTACCATCAGCACATTGCAGTGAAGGGGTTCCAGTGCATTGGCCAAGGTTCCCCAGCTCAGGAGCAGAAGGGTCAGATGGAGGACCAGGTGCCATAATTTTTCCTCCTGTGCCTTCCAGGGAACATGTCTGACTTCTGGTTCAGGAGAAAGCCAGAGCTTTCTCCTCTTCTCCAAGTAATGGCACTGAGCTGACTTTACTTCACCACCTGGTCCTTATGGTGGGGGTCTGTTGTAACTAGGGCCTATTCTGCAGGTAGTTTTCATGCTTCTCTATCTAGGGTAGAACCAACCAGCTTCCTTTAAGGCCCCAACCACTTTTCCCTTTAACCTTCAACTCTCTTCCTCCCCGTCCTTGCATTTGTTTCTCGCTGTCCCTTCTACTCCACTGCTCCTAGCAATTACCGAATACGAGAAAGGAAACAACATACTGTCCTTGGTGGGGAAAGCCATCTGGAAAGCTTTCTCCTGCTTCGGGCCTTGGCATAGCTTCCTAATAAGCAACAGAGAAAAGGAAAGCAAATGTTCCATTTACGGGAAAGAAGGTAAAGCTAGCTACTCCAGCCCCCAACACAGAGACGTGTGCTTGCACACGCACACATGCACACACACACGCACACACACCATCCTTCATCCTGAAAAAGCTCAGCACTCAGGACAGATGTTTTGATTTCCAGAGAATCATTTGCCTCTCAATTCTTTCTTATTTTCGCCTAACATGTGGAACACTGGATAATGTGTCCATTTAGTGGCTTTTTCATTAACCACTGGTTATGAAAGGAGAGAGAGAAGAAGAGACAGAAACAGAGAGAGAGAGGGGGAGAGAAAGAGAGTCACTCATAGGCTGCGTCTACCTATGCACTCGGAGGAAAAAATGACAATGGCAAGAAAAAGGATTTTCTTGGAAACATTTGTATTTTAGGGGAACAGAATCAATGTGTCTGAAAATCATGATGTCCGCTGGCACAAACGCCCACTTAATATTTAGTTTGTTCAGTTTCTTGCTTCCAGCTCCTACTGGCCAAATTTATTGCCCATGGCTGAAGAAAGGATTTTTTTTCCGCCATGAAACTTGTTTTGGCTTGAAGTAAAGTTCAAATAATATTTACCAAGATTATTAAAAAACTCTAAAACTTTTTTCTTCTTCAGCATTCAAGGATGGAATGTCAGGAAAGTGTTGACATTAATTTTTAAATTAATATTTTTGGAAGAAATTTTTTCAATAAAAGATCAAATGATTCCCACAATGCTGGAAATGAGCTGACAGCTGCTAACAATGCCTGTCTGCCACACAGTTCAGGTCCAAAGGCAAGCTGGGGGTTGGGAGGTGGCTGTGCTTGACGGAAACACAGACTGTCTTCTTGAAGAGTTCAGATTCTTCATTCGCGCTTTGTCCTCAAGGATAAGGCTGAATTGCTGATCTCAAAACACCCTTTTTGCTTGCACAGTAAAGTGTATTTCTAATTGAAACATATAGCCCATATAAATCCTTCACTGCTGTATGCTGAAGAATTCTGATCAGCCTATGAGGACACAAAGTTAGAGACTGTCCTGCACTTTACAGACTCTTTATTTGAGCTGTCAGCAAAGAACAGTGAGAAGGAGAATAAGCATCTTTTTAAAAAGACCTACTTTATCATTGAATCTCTACCACTCAGCTATGTGGCCTCAGGAAATTACTTCCTCTTACTCTTGGTCTGTCCACCTGAAAAATTAATATAATAAGGTGCCTCTTTCAGAGGGGTTGTATTGGCATTCCCTGTCCCAATATTTTAAGTTTTATTTTTCTGTGACACTACCGTCTTCTCACCCTGTTTGACTGTTTACTGATTTAACTTGCTAATGGTCTGTGCATCCCCTGCCCATTAGAATCTAATTTGGAGATCACTCATTGACACACAGATTTCTACCTGCCACACAGTAGGTGCTCTGTAATCATTTACCCGGTGGTCAACAGATGAAGGTGAGAACCTGCTCAGGTCAGTGAGCCGCTACCGCCATGACGAGGCATATGTGGGAAACTTGACGCAGGATTTCCAAAGCCTTTCTCCACGCCCTGCCATTCGTGGTGGAGAAGGCTGTGCTTATACATCTGCTTTCCTTACTGTACCATGTCTCCATTAACAGTCTTGCTCTAGAAAACAGAGAGTCAGGACTAAACTGTTCTGGGAAGAACAGCAGCACATGAACAGCTGGCCAGACCAAGTGCCTCAAATGACCTGACTTTCCCCTCTTTGTATTTAGTATTTTTTTTTCTGTAAAAAGCAATATTCTCCATTTGTCAGAATAAAATAAGGAGTTTTCTTTGTCATTCCTAAAGCTGATTCCTGTGTCCAGAGACTTTCCTAGCCAGTTTGAAACATGAGCCTAAACTCTAAAACAAGCTAGGAACGTTGACCATCTCTATGCCCAACACCAGGAATACCAACAAGGCTAATTCTGGGGACAAGACCAAGGCCCTGTGGGGTGGGGTGACTAAGAGTGAAAGGACAGCAAGTCGTCAGCATAGACACAGAGCACAAAGGATTTATAATTTCCGAAAGTCAGAATCTCTCCTTCATGCTTGAAAGCAAGTTTGAAACAGATCCTAGAGACATACCACAGCTCTCATTTCTCTCTGTCTTTGCAAGATGAAGAGGTGGTGAACCCTGAGTGGTCAGAGCCAGGCTGGATCTTGACTCCACAGATAGACAGCCGACAACCTTCAGAAAGTTAGAATCCTGTGTAGAATGGAATAGTAGCACCTATCTCTAAGAGTGCTAGGATTCAGTGAGTTAGTTTATAAGGCTTTTAGTACAGTGCTGGTATAATTAAGCACTGCATAAAGGTCAGTTGGCTTCTCCTGGGATTACCAGGCCAACGCTCTTGTCAGTTATGTAAACTCAAGCAGCTTGTTAGCATTCTATGTGGGGATGACAATTCCTATTTCACAAGTGGCAAAAAACAAAACATGACTATGTAGAGTCTAAAGAGCCATAAATGCTCAGTACACAGCAGCTACACTTATTATTACCTACTGTTCATCAAACATCTCTCATGTCTCAGCCACAAAACTTGTCCTTGAGGCACTTAAAACATACAACCTTGTTAAATTAATCCTTGGAGTTTGACAAAATTTATTGGTCACTTTAGTAAAGACATTCATCTCAGTCATTTTTCTCTCCTCATCTTGACCTTAGATTAGTATTTGGGTCAAGAAAACAGTACGTAGGAGAGCCATGTTATTTTAACAAACAGTAAAATGGACAAAAATGAATGTTTGCCTACATAAAAGTAAGTTAAATTCATTTATCTTGATATAATTAAATCATGTAAGAACTAATAGTTCTATATACATTTCCATTGTTTTACTTGGGGCTTAATCTAAACTTTAATGTAAAAGAACAACGTATTAGGCATATGCACAGGTTTCTTCTCTGGAGTTACTACCTATGAAAAAAGATCAGCAAGTAATGACCACCAAGAAAATAGTGTGAAGCTGCCTCGAAATTTAACATTGTAGGAATTATGAGGGAAATCATTATATCATTTTTCTTTTGTTTGTGACTATGCTTTTAAAGAGGTGTTTAACTGTCACATTAAAAAGTCCATATACAATAGAAAAATACAAAACAAACAGCCTACAATACACAAATTTAAGAGTATATGTGATGAGCAATTCCATAAAATGTTCGAAAATGCATTTTCTTTTGCTTTATTTTCAGTACCTACAATATGCTTTTGGGAGGCCACTGGTCATTATGTGTATACTTAAACCATATTGACTATTCTAATAAGAAATTCTGTGATGAATTCAATTCAAATTGGACTTAACAACTTAGTAACATAAATACATAGACAAAGTTACAGAAAATGCATCTTATTATTTTCCATCTTCGTACAATGTTAAATTTGTGGGGTTTTTTTTTGGTGTTTATACCTTTTAAAAAATAAAAACCAGCCAAACACTTAAGCAGTATATACATTTGAATTTTCGGTGGTGGTCTGTATTATAAAAGAAACAGCTTCCTTATAATTTGTAAATTAATCTTTGCAACAACCCTCAATGTGAGGTTGGTTTTTGTTTATTTTATGCTGTTTTGTTTTTGTTTGTTTTTGAGACAAGTTCTTGCTATGTAGTTCCAGGTAACTTTGAACTCATGAGTAGCACAGGCTGGCCTCAAATTCATATGGATCCTCCTGCCTCAGCCTCCTAAGTGCTGGAATTACAGGAGCACACCAAAATGCCCAGTGGTATTTATTATTTTTATATCAGAGATGAAGAAACTAAGTCCAAAAAATTTAAATAAACTGGTCAGGATTATTCCTGAGTGTCACAGATATGATATTGGAACTTGCTCTAATGCCTCCCAGATTATGATTATTATTATTAATCTAACTATGACCATCTTTCTTATCATCCATTCTCCCTCTCCAGCCATCTTTTATTAGATCAGATTCACTCTATTTAATCCATCTGCCCACCATGTCCAATCATGCCACCCCAGGGCACAGAACAGTATCACGGTGCATTTGAGGTGGGAGGGCAGGGTACCAGGTGCTGCCCGACTGTCTGCATCTTGGGCTTGCACATGGTTTGTGAGTGCATTTCTGTCACCTTTGGGATGTGCATTAGCAGCAGCAATGCAGAAACCACAGTGATTTTCTAGATGCATACAGTGGTCAGAGGTTCAGACACTAGCAACGGTCTGCAGCGGGTGTGTAAGGAGTGCAAATGATGTCACAGGAAATTCCTTTCCTGGGCAAAGCCCACCCGAAGGGGAGGTGCTTGGAAGACAGCTGCCTAGGACCAGTAGGAGGCAGGTTGGTCTTGCTGGAAGTGGCCAGTACTACACTTGGTAAGGAGCAGGCAGAAGTTCAAACACTTTCCCAAATTACATATCCCATCGTTTTAAAGCTATTGCAATATATGCTAATGTGTTTTGTTATATAATAGCTTATCTTAGTTCCTTGAAAAGAAAGTTTGCATTAATATCTGTTTCTTTTTTGTAAGAATGTTTTTGCCTTACATCTTGTACTAACAGCTTTGAAGATAATGATACACAGTGTTAGAACTATTGTTATTCTTTTATTGTTTGTTTATGAAAATTCATTTTATTCCTTCACAAAATTAAAAGTAAAAACACATAATTGGATAAATGGAGGAAAAAAAATCATGATCGTTTTGTCTGTTGATGTGCATCACTTTTTTAAATCACCAGCACGAATCTGAAGCCACGGGCACAGTGGGTAGAGCCCAGCTGTGTCCTGTCCTGAACTCGCCCTGCTCCAACTCAACCACCCTTCCTCCAGCTCCTCACAGCCCACAGGCCTTCCTGAGATCAGCTTCTAGGCCTGGCCTCTGTCCTGTTTGTTCCAGTTTCTAAGCCAAAGCCTCTGCCTGCACTCTAGGAAGACCAGGCAGAGATACCCTCCTCAGAGACGGAGGCCACATGCAGGAACCTCCCTTGCCTGACTTCACCTGTTCACTGTGACCTTGGCAGCTCTTTCCCACACACCTGCAGTCCTGGCACCCTCCCCCCACACACCTGTATCTCTAGCACCCTGCCCTGTACTGGATCTTGCGCTGGAGAGCAGCACAGGTGAGGCTTCTGGCCTGGACAATGGTCTTGGTTCCAGGTGACCCCCCCATTGTCTTGTTCCCGACCCTCTCTTTCTACTATGCTTAACTTTCACCTTGTGAACCCAGAGTTTCCTGGCATCTGCCTAACTCCTGGCTCCAAGCTCTGTGCTGTGTGCCAGGTCCTGGCCACTTCGAAACCCAGCCAAGTGTGTTGTCTGGCCTTGAGCTGTCCTCCCAGACTCCCCATAGCCCCTCTGGGCTCCATTCTTTTTCTCTGGCTCATGGCTCTCTTGTCCATCACAGAAAGTTTAACACTTGCTCAGCAAGCAGCTGAGACCTGCCCTCTGTCCATAGGGTGCCATGTAGAAGCCCAGTGCAAACAGAGGAGCCCTGTGACCTTCCTCAGGACACCTAGGAGAGGTGCCTAAAGGTGAAGCTAACATCCTTTGTGGTTTAAAAAGAGGAAGTCAGGGCCAGGGATTTAGCTCAGCAGGCACAAGTGCCTGCTTGGCAAGCAGGAGGCCATAAATTAAATCCCCAGTGCCATAAAAAAAAAAGTTCCAGGTGTCCATTGTGGGGTAGCTTTAAAAAAAAAAAAAAGCTGAGAGTAAAAAGAGGTCCAGTAGGAATGTTTTTGGAAGCTGTTCCCCAGAATTTGAGGCCTTTGTACGAAAAGATCCCCCTGCTCCTTCCTTCCTTTCCCTTAAAGAACTACAGCTGCCGAACTCTCAGATAGACAAGGTCAGGTCAATAGCCACAGCCCATGTCTCACCAGTACTGCTCCTGTGGACAGTTTGGACATCTCCTTACTCTCTGGTTACACATTCACCAGCTCTTTTCCTTATACAGATTCTTGGTATTTTAAAATGTATAACATTACATAAAATCATCTGTTTAAAAGAACAGATCATTGGCCAAAAATAAAAATTATTATGGGAATAATGCTTTTTTGCCTGAGCTTGGAAAACTGATACCAAGATACAGGGGCACCTGCAGGGAAAGACACGGGCTTTCCATCTAACAAGGTGAAAATCCCATAATTTATCTTTTTATCGTCAATACTGGAGGTTGAACCCAGGGCCTGTGTGCTGAGCTCATTTTCTTATTTTGAGACAAGCTATCATAAAGTCACCAAATTGCCCAGACTGGGCTTGAAGTGGGGATCCTCCTGCCTCGGCCCCTCAGAATTGCTGGGATTATAGACATGAGCCTCTTCACCCAGCTCAATTTGTCTACTTTTGTGTAACACAGCACAGCTGAGACATAAAAGTGCTTCTCACATGTGTTAATGTCCAAGTGTACCTGCAGAATCACATGCACGCAGGGTGCTGGAGCAGTGAGAAGCCTGCCCACCCGGCAGGACCATCCTCGCTGTGAGCTTCCCCTTTGTAAATTCTGTCAACAGCTTCTTCTTTCTTTCTTTCTTTCTTTCTTTCTTTCTTTCTTTCTTTCTTTCTTTCTTTCTTCTTTCTTTCTTTCTTCTTTCTTTCTTTCTTTCTTTCTTTCTTTCTTTCTTCTTCTTCCTCTTCCTCTTCCTCCTCCTCCTCTTCTTCCTCCTCCTCTTCTTGTTCCTTTTCTTCTTCTTTTTGCTTTATTTTTTAAATGTCTGTTTATTTGCATTTATTAGTATGTGCTTGCAATACATAATGATTACATTCATCACACGGAGCTAGTCTATGCACAGCACATATCTCTGTCCTCCATACATCTGCTCTCTCACCTATTGGCTGTTTTCCCCTACCCTTCCTTTACCCTCTCTCCATCTCTTTTTTCTTCTATTATTTATTTTTATTTTGCCTTTTATGTATATGTTGAGTTTCTCATGTAAGACAAACTGTGATATTTAAGCTGTGTGTCTGATTTATTTCACTGAACATCTCGGTCTCAAGGTGCATCCATTTTCCTATAAATGACTCAAGTTTATTCCTTCTTTATAGCAGAGTAGTACTCCACTGTGTGTAAATGCCACAGTGGTCTTGTTTTTTTAAAAGGTGAAAATTAACGTCTACTTCACACACTCCAAATCCTGTCTCAACCACAAAGGACTTGCTCAGTGTCAGCTGCACTCAGTGTCAGCCCAACAAGCTCGTAGTCCTCTCATCCCTACGCAGAAAGGGGGTGACTAATAGGTGCAACAGGTTCTCCTGCCCAGGCCAACCAGGTGTGTGGCCCATTTTATCTGTCCCAGCTTCTGCCCCAGGAAGCCCACCAGCCCCAGGTGGCAGAGGCTGAATCTGAGAACGCAAGGTTCATTTCCCACAGGCCCAGCCAGCTCTCCTGTGGCAGGCTCGGGGAAGGAAGCACGATGCTTACAGCATTTATATTTTCCATGCTGTGGTGAATTTGGAAACTTAGCCCAGCTCAAGACAGAATAAATTTACTCCAACACAAATCTCTTGATCATTTCCCCTTCAAATGTGGGAAAGCAGCTCCGAGGAGGTGGAAAGTGCGGAGCACATCATAAATCCAGGGACAGAGCGCAGGGGCCGCGGGAGGCACATAAAGGCAGCAGTGTGCTTTCATATTCTTCTCCACTTGGTCCCCATGGGTGGCTCCGGACAAAGGGCTTTCAGTGTGAAGGAGAGACCCTGTGTTCCCACCTCTGCAGAGCTGAGGGTTTGGGAGACAGCGAGTAGATGTGCCCTGGGGTACGGCCTGCAGGAATCTAAAAATAAAACATTACTTTCGAATAACTGCCCTGAGGACACGCAGCCAGCAGCTGCCCTGGAGGCCTGCTGGCCTTGCCCTCCTGCGATTTCTGTCTTGCTCCTCTGGAAAGGGAAGAGGTGTTTATTGAAAACATCCCCAAATTAGGTCTGTGTGATGGAGATTAACAGTCATTTAAAATACCCCATCCCAATTTTTCCTTCTCGCTGACAGGGGAGAGATCATTGAGCCCCACATTTTGTTGGAAATATCTGTCTCTGAATATTTCATGGTGTGGAGCCAGAAGTGCATGGCGCGTGCACTGCAGCACACAGCCAGGTAAACCCTGAATCTGCCTCATGCGGTGCAAGCTGCTGAGTGCTGGGGAAGTGGTTGGACTTCTTGTGCCTCAGTCTCCCCCCGGGTGAAGTTAGGTTGATAATAACGTCCTTGGGTGATTGCAGGGATTAAATGAATTAATATATGAAATGCATGTAGCACAGAATGACTGACAGGGTTCTCTCGAGTTTTTTCTTCTCCAGTTAATTCCCCTGAACAGCTTGACCTGGAACAGGAACACTAACACCACCTGGGTGTTTTGTTTGTCTTTTTTGCTTCATGATAAGGTCTTGCTATGCTTTCCAGGCTGACCCACCCACTTTGCAGCCCACGCTGGCCTCAAACTAGCAGCAATCTTCCCACCTCAGCCTCCCAAGTGCTGGGATTACAGTGTGTGCCACCATGCCCAACCCTGGGCTGTTTTTTAAAAAGGAAAAACACTCTCAGCCAATGTCAGCATGGTGACACAATGGTGACATGTAAACCTACCCTGTGTCTCCCTGGAATCAGCTTCTCAGCTCTCGGGACCACTGGTCGTTGTGCCCACACCACACACATCACCCCCTCTTTTGGTCTCAGCACTGTGATTTTGCTTTGAGGACTCCCCACTGCTCCTGGGTATCTGCTGCTAGGGCTCCCACTCAGAGAACATGGTAGGCCACCACCTGCTCCCCAGCCCTCCCTAGACAAGTGAGCGTGGTGCCTGGTCAGGCTGCAGTGCCCAAGGAGCACCTGCCTCCTCCCTCGCTTCCCCAACATGGTATCAGACACGCCATGAGGTGCCATCCTGTATCTGGCCTGGCAGATGTCTCTGGGACTCCTCTCCCCTTGTGTTAGGCAGACTCCTCTCCCTTCTCACATCCAGAGGCCCCAACAGGGCAGCTCTCTAGTTTCTGGTTATGAGTATTTGCATTCCTCTGCTCTTCTGCAAGGGTTCTGAGTATCTGCATTCCTCTGCTCTTCTGCAAGCACATGGGTTTGTTATTGTTGATATTCAGGAGTTTCAGCAGCTGGAAAGCAACTTAAAAGGAAGTAAAGACTTCAGTTTCTTTTAGTCATGTGCAGAGTTTTAACAGTTGAAGGATTTTTAAGGTACTATGAGGTCAAAGAGCAAAGTTCTCTTAAGAGCCAAGTTCTGTTAAGAGCCAGTGGGTGCCCCTAGTCTCTAAGAGGTGTGAAGGTTGCAAAAAGCCAGCAGTAGGTGGGGGGAAAAGCAAGGAAGTGGCGAGGCAGACTCTAGAGAAGGAGAGAGGGTAGGGAAGTGTGGCACAGAACCAGAGGAAGAGAAGGAAAGGTAGCTCACAAAGAGGAGGCTTAGGCGCAAAAAACGGGAGTGACAAGAATTGCTAAAAATAAATATTCGTATGTGCAGTTGTCCTTCCCGGCCTGGGAGTGAAGGTGCTGAAAGCATTTAGACCTAAGCAGGGAGTGTAGGATATAGGAGAAATAAGAGCCCAAGGTGAGTTCTTTGACTTCACGCTTTGGCTTGCAGCCAGTCGTGCATGTGAATGATGCATGGCAAAGTGGCAAGAAACAGTGGTGAAAGAGTGGAAAAACACAGAAAGAAGAGCAAAAAACTGAAGCAGGAAAAGAAGTATCAGAAGAGCAGACACCACCCAGGCACCCGGGGCTGCTAACAGAGTACTTCTGGGCCTACTTGGGCAAGGGAACTTGTTTTGGGAGGAGGGAACCACTCTCAGGCAATGAGAGAGTTTACCACTCTCTGTAGCAGGTCTATGCTACAGAGAGACCAAACCCACAGTGACCAGCTGCAGCTTCCATGATAATGGCAATGAAATATTAGCAACGCTTGTTCAGGGAAAGATTTCTACAGCACCAGTATTAAAATTGTACTTTTCCTCTACTTAGTGGCATCTTAATGCTTCAGAAAACCCATGAGACTTCTGGATTTTCTTCTGGCCTTCCACTGAGTTCTCTCAACTTATCTTGGCATTACATCTGAAGCAAGGACCCAGCGTGCAGGTCAGAAGAAAAGTAGCTATGTAGAAAGCAAGAAATAAAGCAAGATTCGTTAGAGGATCAGGGCCCACGTCCTATCCGGGTGAGGAATGTGGTTCAAATGGAGCCCCAGGGAAACTAAGGCTGCCAGGGAACAGATGTGCTTTTATCCTTTAGTGTAAAGACAAATCCCTCCATGGAATGACATAAAGTCTGGGCAGTGTGAACTATTTTCCAATTACTAATGATACAGTGTGCACAAATCAAACTTACTGTTACGTGAATTATAAACTTACACTTACACTTTGTGTATGTGCATATATTTATATATATAGTGCTGGGGATCAAATCCAGGGCCTCACATATGCTAGAATTTAAGCTTTTCAGCACTGCACAGAGACACAGAATCTTCCTGTTGAATCACAATAGCAGAACAGAGCTCCAGGAGGTGCTAACAGTGATAAGATGCTTCAGCACAGCTGGAAGGCCAAAATCAGAGCAGCATGGTCAGAAAACAGGCTGTATGCAAGAATTTTCTTTTTAAGAAATAAGATTTGGACATGAATGTGCTGTTATTTTTTAACTTGACTATTTATCATGAATTCTGCAACTACATGTACAAATATTTTGTTTCCAAGAACAAAAATTAGCTTTTGTCTACGGCACTCATAAAAGCTGTGAAAAGGTTTGCATGTGATGAAAGCTGCATGCTATGACAGGAGACATGGTGGGGCTGGAGCTGCCTGATGGGCTCCGTCAACTTCACGCGAGGCTTCCTGGGATGCAGTTGTCTCTTCCTTGCAACATGAATTCATCCACCATCATTTACTGTTCTCTCACTGTCCTTTCTGTGACGTTAGACCATAGCATAGATTTCTACTGAGTGAATAAAATTTTATATGCAAGGAAAAATTATATGAAGGCATAGTTCACTCCAATTCATAGAAATTTCATCAATTGTACCAAACTGACAGGACTCAGAAATCATTATTTTTAATTCTGTCATCCTTTTTCTACTTTGCTAAGTATGGAAAAATCATGCCATGCGAAAGAAGAGACAATAGTATAAAAAAGTGCATCTACCCATCACCCAGTTGTCAGCATTTGCCAGCTTGTGCTTTACTTGTACTCTCATATCCTCTTAAAATTATTTTAAAGTAAGCTCCATCTGCAATATTTCATTATCCAAAAGGAAATCTCATTTTTAAAACACAACCCTTAAAATTATCATCCTTAAAGTAGATTTTAATTCTATCAACTCTCCAATGGCACCCACAGGGAATACTATATGCTGTGCAGCCAAACTCTAATTCCCTGGGAGCTTTTGGGGTCCAACCCTGAGCCCCAAGCTCCTCATCCCTTTCCCTGAAGGTCACACACCTTCCCTGGGGGCAGTCTCCACCCAGTGACTGCTCATGGTAAAGTAAGGAATCCATACCCTAACTAGGCACCCCCTGGAGGAGACCACAGCTGGGGAAGATAACTACACATCAGCCTAAGTTCCCTGTGACCCTAAGTGCACTCCCTGACTGTCCAGCCTGCCTGTCCAGCCTGCCTGTCTCTGCTTCACACCCTGCTTCCAAGAAATGTAAACCTGCAGTGACATTTAGGTTTTTATTTGACTCTACTTGTATTTATTTATTTTTAAATGTCATCAGTGCTTGTTTTGGCAGACTCTCCATTTGAATTAGAATCCAAATAGCCTACACATTACAAATGGTTGGTTCTTCATGTAGATTCCTTTAGTGTGTTGGTTCCCTGGCTGAGCCAGCCTCTCTCACAGCCTCTTTGGTGAAGAATAGAATCATGAGTCCTGCAGAATTTCCCATAGACTGGATTTTGTTAACTACATACTCATGGTGTAGCTAAGCAATTTTTTCTGTTTATCTATAAATTGTTAGTTCAGTCTGGAAGCCTGATCAGATTTAAGTTGAATTTTTTGAGAAGAAGATTTTATAAATGATGGTAAGTTTTTTCATTAAGAAGTTCATAATCTTTGTGATCCAGCAGTGGTGGTGCATACCTGTAATGCCAGCATTCAAGAGGCTGAGGCAGGAAAAACCTGAATTACAGAGAGAGACACTGTCTCAAGAACTGCATAACTGCTGAGTGTCTCTTTTTTTTTTAGCCTCCCTGGATGTGGAATGGGATGTCTAGATCTACTAGTCACCAAAGGTTACTAACTGTGAATACACTAATTCCCTCCTCTGTTTTTCATTTACTAGTCACAGTGCTTCTCTTTGAATATTTAGCAATACAATTCATATAAGAAAATTAGAATAAATGCTTGATTCTTAAAAATAATTCTCAAAATAATGAAGTGTGTCCTTAAGGCCCTCCAATGGTGACTTTTTTTCTACTACGATTAAAACCATGGAGTTCAGCACACTGTAGTATTACCCTTATTAACTGCCACATCTGTGCCCTTAGTGGAGCCAAGTTAGTTTATTATGATGACAGTCTTTGATAGTTCTGTTTAGTTTTCTGAACAATTCTCCAGTTCCTTGATGTGAACAGGGTGTCCTAAAATTGTATTTAGTCATGATACTGAATACACTAAAATAATACAGACCAGAGAGCCTAAGTGCTCAGTGCCACAAAAGGCTGCCCTTATTTCAAATGCCAGCTACAAATGGGGTCCTTGGGTTATCACATTTCTGTCCAGTCAACTACCAATCTGGTGGTTCCTATGACCTCTGTCCCAGGATCCATAATTCAGTGGATGACTCAGAGAGCACAGGAGTACAGTATACTTACATTTAACCATGAGGTAGTGAGTGGACAGCCCAGTGGAGAGATGCACAGGACTGGAGGCCACACCCTGTGTCCTCTCTGGGCTCAGCATTCCCTCTACACAGCCAAGCATTTATCAAAGCAGAAGCTTCCTCATTCCCCTTCTTACAGAGTTTGTATCAAAATTTAATTTTTTGGACACAGTTGATCAAAGCACTGGATACTGGGGAGTGAGCTCAAGCTCCAACTGGCCCTTCTGTCAGGAAGTTCCGCAGTGCTGCTGGTTGAGTTTGAAATGTCCCCCATGGGCCTGCGTGTCACTGGCCTGGTTCCACCCACAGCCCTGCCAGGAAGCAGTTGAGGCCCAGCAGGATAGGGGGAGGATGGGTCCTTAAAAATGACCCTCAAAGGGAACAGTGACCACTATCCCTCCTCTTCCTCTGCACTCACTGGCCACCATGAGATGCAAAGCCCCACTCCCCGCATTGAGACCCAGAAACACCACACTGCCATAGGTCAAAAGAAACCGTGCACTGTACTCTGAGCCAAAATAAATCACTTCTCCTTTTAATTTGATTACCTCAGATATTTTACCATAATGGTAGAAAGATGGCTAAAAGAGTGAGGGGGTGGAAGTTCCAAATCTCCCGTTCCTTTTGGCTACCAAGTGATGATCTTTAGAGAACCAACAGAAGTCACCTCATGACTATAAACTGGGGTGTGGGTTGGGGGGAGAGAGCTGATGATGCTTAGCAAAGGATGCACCTGTCACCGGGGAGCTTCCAAGGGTGGCAGGAGTTCCATGCAAGGAACCACAGGCTGAGGCTTCTCTTTCTTCCCAATATGACAAGCTGTCCTGGACTCGCCTTGTACACTGCCTGCCCCAGACAGCGCCAGACATTCCTACAAGGGCTCAGAGCCTCCTCTGTGGGGGATGATACTTAGAGACCATAATCCAGACACAAAAGGGTCATTGCTGCTGCGTTAACTATTGTTTCTAGGCTTCTTCTGTGCACCGACAAGAAAATTTCTTATAGCATTCTTCACATGCTCACTCAATTCAAATCCAGGACTAGGGTATTTTATTTAACGTCTTGCTTCTCCCAAACTGAGAATCCTAGAATTTGGTTGAGAATGCCATAGACTTGCTCACTGGGGTGGGGGGAGGAAGTTCCTCAGGTAAACAATACCAACCAGCAATATGACTTTCGAAAACAATTTATAAAAATATTTTTGTTCTCGCCTAGGCTTAGTGTATATCCCACTAGGGATGCACTGCTTGACTGTTGTATTTAAGGTCATTTGATACAACTGCTTTCTGCCAACAACTGAATACACAGTAAGGCTGATTTTTGTTTTGTTTCGTTTTTACTGTCTAGGGATTGCTTTTTAAACTATTTTTGTTTTATAACTATGTAAAATATTTCACAGTTCCAGATCAAATAAACATAATGGCATATTCAAAGAAGCCCAATTTAGATCCCTTTCCCTTTCATTATATTTTCTCCCATTCTTTATAGGTGAAAAAATTTAAATTAGTTTATCTTCTCACTGTCTTTTTTAAAAATATGAGCACATATGTGTATACACATTCTCATTTTTAAAAACACAACATAATAAGAATTTCTGCACTGTAGAAGTTTTAATTCTTGTGCTGCCACAGGTCCCCACCAGAGAAGGGAGAAAGGAGGACATGACACAGATGTTCACAGACCACTTGTCATGTGCCAGGAAAGTTCCTAGTGTCCTCGACACTCCCTGTGACACTCAGAGGCGGTGTAACAGCCCCCATTTTGTAAATACAGAAACTGAGGTCGAGGGAGGGTTGTCCAAGGTGACTTGCCCAGGAATTGAAAACAGAGCTGATGTTAGAACCAAGTCTTTCTGCTCTAAGGCAGGATCTGCCTGGTGGACTTCCTCTCTGTCACCACCAAGGCAGCCCTGCTTCTCTCTAAGGGCTGAGGAAAATGCTTTTAGTCACTTTCTCTGCTCCACACTCGCTGACCTAGGAGACAGGTGTCGCGTTTCTGTTTCCATGCCCATGGGTTAGTTTCATGGAAATCACGATTTTTCTGTTTATAAATAAAAAAAGATAAATAGCACCCAAAAGGGCTGACACAGCCTGCTGACAAGACGCTTTCAGACTTACACCTGAGACCAAGTCATGCTGTAAGAAAGTTCTGCTTGCAGTTTCAGCGTTTGGAATTGGTGTTTCACAAATGCTCATAGTTCCTCTGGCTCCTGAAGGAGAAGGTGACCTTCCCTGGTGAGGACAAGGAGGAGCGTGTCTTGGAGCTCCGTAAAGGAGCACAGCAGCACAGAGTGACCTGCTAGAGCGTGTCACCAGATATGTCCCCACCTTCCAGTGCCAGGGTTAACTTCCCAGGAGCCTGAGGGCTGGGGGCCTTTAGATCCTGTCAGGCTGAGAACTTGGGGAGATGCAGAGCCGCAAGTCTCCTGCTCCACAGTAACCGGGGCTCCAGCGTCCAGGGGCCTCCGGGGAAGCGGCCCAGAGCAGGTGAGGAGGCTGGGAAAGGGTTTGGGTGCAGGCACAGAGACCCACGAGGAGGAGGCGGTGGCATCCTGCCTGATCCAGCCCAGGGGAGCCCTGGCGGCAGAGGGGAGCATGCAGGGACCGGAGCCACTGCCATCACCCGGCTCCCCATCTCAGCACCCTCAGCCGCACAGGAAGCCGCTGCCTGCCCAGGGATACCTCATGGGTGCGGTAGGGAAGGGGCAGCGAGGGTTAGAAGTAGCTTGCCTTCGCCTTTTCTCGGGTTCGCAGTTGAGGCCCCTATTTTTAAAAAAATATATGAAAAAGAAAAAAATGCACACATTTATCTGAGCCTTCCTAAAGACGTGTAGGGAGAAGTGCACAATCACGGGAAAGCATGGCGAGCAGAAGGCGCGACAGAACAGCAAGGCACCGAGCCAGCGTGCAGACTCCTCAGGGCCCTGCGCAGCCCAGGCCCGCAGCCGCGCTCCCCTCTCCCGCCTTTCCCCGGTGCTTCCTGAATGCTGCTTTCCTGGCGATTTTCAGAGAAGGATGTGGGAACGAACGGACGATCTTCTTCATCCTGTGGTTGTCTTTTAGTCCATGACTGCATACATAATGTTTACTCTTCTGTGTGGAGGTGGTTCGTGCATACAGCAAACCTACTTCTGCTTTCACCCCCTTTCCCTCACATCCCTCCCCCTCCATCTATCCATCCCCTTCCTGTCTGAGAAAGATCTATCTCCCTACTTCTTACTGTCTTTAATTTTGCTCTTTATTTAGCATTTGGATTTCTCATGAGAGAGAGAATGCAATATTTAACCTTAGCTGTCTAATTTATTTCTCTTAACATTATGCTCACAAGATGCATCCATTTTCCCACAAATGTCTCAAGTCTTTCTTTATGGCAGAGTAGTATTCCATTGTGTGTAACTCTCCCATTCTCTTAATCTATTCCTCCATCAATGGACATATAAGCTGCTTAAGATTTAGCTATTGTGAACTGTGCTGCTATAAACAGGGGTGTGCATGTATCACTGTAATATGATGTATTTACCTCTCTCAGGAAGACACCCAGAAAGGGAATAATTGGATCAAATGGAACTTCTATTTTTAGTTTTTTGAGGACTCTCCATACTGATTTCTATAGTGATTGTATTACTTTGCATTCCCACCAACGATGTAGAAGGGTTCCTTATCTAAGCATCCTTGAAAGTATTTGTTATTATTGGCTTTCTTGATGGTGACCGTTACTTCTAAAGTAAAAGAGAGAATCTCAGGCTGGAGATTTAGCTCAGCAGTGCAAGCACCTGCCTGGCAAGTGTAAGGTTGTGACTTCAATCTCCAGTACCAAAAGATATATGTAGATAGATGGAGAGAGAGAGAGAGAGAGAGAGAGAGAGAGAGAGAGAGAGAGAGAGAATGAATCTCAGTGTTGTTTTAATTCTCTTTCTCTAATGGCCAGAGATTTCCTTCATGTATTAATTGGCCATTTTTACTTCTGTGAAGTGTCTATTCATTTCATTTGTCCATGTTTTGGCTTTGAGTCTTTTATTTTAGAGAGTTTTAATTTTATTTTTAGTTTTTATACATTTTTGATAATAGTCCTCTGAGGAATAGCTGTCAATTTTTTTTCCAATTCTGAAGGTTTTTTGTTGTTTTCTTTGCTGTGCAGAAGCTTTTTAATTTGATATTCTCCCATTCGTTGATTCTCAGATCCATTTCCTGAGCAACTGGAGTTCAGTTCTGTTCAGTTCTGCTCTTTGTACTTATTTTTTTGCCTATTTTGTCTTCTATGAGATTCTGTTTTAACATTTAGTTCTCTGATCCATTTTGATTTAGCTTAGTGGATGGCAAGAGATTGATTTAGGCTCAGTATTCTGCATGGGGATAACCAGTTTTTTCAGCACCAAGTCTTAAGGAGGCTCTTTTGTGGATGTTTTTGGCTTCTTTGTCAAAGATCAAATCATTGAACTTTGTATGGGTTTATTTCTGCATCCTCTGTTCCATGCTATTTTTCAGATTCCAAGTGTCATATTTTGAGGCAGTATGTCCTGAACCTCCTAAAAAGTTCCAGCAAAATCTGAGCCTATGGAAATATTAATATTGTAATAAAAGTGACAGGCCTATGGAAATTCTGTGTCATACATTTTTAATGAGAATTAAAGCTATAATTATCAAGATTACAGACTTATGATGAAGAACATTTGTTCTTTAGGAAAAATTAGAATAATTTTCACTTTTATAGCTTGGAAATACAAGTGACCATCTTGAAAATCCTATTGTGAAAAGCTACAAGTTTTCATCAGTCAAGAGAGAAGAGCTCCACACCATTCGAGGGTCTGGGATGGAGCAGGGCAGAGACACCTGCAATCATATACCAAGCTCAGCCACTCAGCCTCTACACATCAATGCGCCAAGTCAGGTGGAGAAACACCCCAAAGCAGAAGAGGCTGAAAAGAGCTCAAAAAGTGAATTTATACAGCTTTTGTGCATACTGTTCTTTAAAGAGAGAGTCTGACATATTTTCCTAGTGCACATTTCCCTGTCATAATCACATAATATTTACTAAGTACCCACATATGTATGTCAATATACCAGATATTTTTAGATGATACGAAGAATAAAACATACATGTCTCCTTCAACTAGTGGAGTTGTTAATAGGTATATCTTTAATTCTCAGAAATGTTTTATTAAGACCTAGTCTAAAAAATTCTCTAGCACTTTTTCTAAAAGTGGAGCTACTAATATACAAACAAGTCCTTTCATAAGTCTAAGGATTCTTTCTTTCCCTTTTTTATTTAAAGAAAAAAAATGAAACAGAAAGAGGGTAGAATTAATACAAATTTTCAAAACAAAACAAAAATAATAACCAGTAATAAAGTTGATAATTATATATTTTCCTCTTAGAAGTAGTTGTTCAAGTTACACAAGTAAAGCATACAAAGTAGACATTTAAACAGTGAGACTGCAACCGGTTCTGTTCATCTATCCGATAAAAACTTAATAATATGGTTATCACTCCTACACACTTAAACATACATGCAGTTATATCCTTTAAAATACTTTCTTTTCCTCTCTTTTTTCTTTACAATAACTATAATCCCTTCTGGTAAACTGTTTAGAAGTTCTACACATGTATAAGTCTCTACATGTATACCTAGCCCTTCTATATTAGAGAGAGAAACAAATCAAGACAAGTCAACAATATAAATTCCTAGAAAAACACAAAAAGGACATATAAAACCACAATACTAGGTGATCTACAGTAGTTACTATGATGTCTCTTGTTATTTTCAATAAAGTTGTCTGTATCATCAGGCATAGTATAATAAAACTTAGCAGTACATAGCACAATTAATAAAAACCTAACATTGGAGACATTATAGGACTTCAAAGGCAGTTAACAATCAAACCAGAATGGGTATCCTATTGAATCTTGTCTTCTTCAGAGTAGTTGCCTCTACTCTGAGACTTGATACTATCAAGCATACCAGATTCGAATAAAATCAGTCAAGACAAAACAGAAATATAGCCAATTTTCTCTGCCTCATCTCTGCTATGCTATTTTTCTGTCTTTGTTCTTTACTTTTCTCCTTCATTCCACTACCTTCCCCTTTC
>PVLA01003754.1:0-200746 GCA_004027455.1 Hydrochoerus hydrochaeris
ATGTTCACATGACCTTTTCTGTCCTTTAAAATGCTTATGTATTAGAGATGGATTCTCACAAAATCAAAATTATTTTGTCTAAAAATTAGTATCAGTAAGACTATATTACAATCTACATATAAATGAGTATGTATGGAAAATAGGAGATGTAATTTTTATGTCAAAAGAATACCTTGGTTTAAAGATAAATATCTTCTTTGCTACAAATGTGAAAAAAGTGAAAATAAAATTTGAATTGAAGTGAAAGTTTGTGGAAAGTTTGCAGACTTAGGAAACTTCACTTGCCTCAGTTTATAATCATCACAAATAATGACTTTAGAAAGACCTAATGGAGGACGATAAATATTAGCAAACTTGTTCATTTTTAATAGGTGTTTTCATTTTAAAAAGAGTATATGAATACTGAATGTTACATACAAATCACAATAATGAATGGTTAAAACTTGTATTGTTCCTGTTAAAATGATAAATGACTCTTTGAGTATCTAGCCTCTTCATAAGAAAGGATAGTAAAACTCATTCTGTTCCTTTTCTGTAATCTATTTTACACAACATCAAAGCAAATTGCTGTGTTTCACACTGGCCGTTTTATCTTTTATTATTCAAAATTTTTAAAAATCAGGTAAAAGTCTCTCACTTTGGGAAGAACTAAAGTTATTGTTACAGTTCTTTCTTGTATCTGTCTTTTTAAATTAACCAGTTTATTCTCACAGACATAGGTAGAAGCCTAGAATTTTTAATTGTTGTCAGGAACCTTCTCTATTATTTAATTACATTAACCACTGTCCTATGCTAAATCATTCTGATTCTATCTTCCTAAAAAGATGCTTAAATTAAAAAGGAAACTAATCAAAACCATTTTAATGCTTTAGCTCTCTTTAAATATTTCTAGATGGGTATGTTCACTAATTATAAGAAAGGAATGCTACAAAGAATAAAATAGTTTTCATCATATCTTATTTAGTTCAGCAATCAAGTGGCTTCATGAAAATAGTGATCATATTAAGAGAGATCATCATTTTTATTTTAATTTTATTCAGGTAAATTGTCACTCTGTGTTACTAAGGTGATATAAGGAAGGCCCTGAATACTTACTAACTAGCACCCTTGTGCTCATAAAATGTTTCTTGTTCTTTCCAACAAGTTCTTTGAAAATCATTCATTATTGTATCTATACTAAGTAGTTTTATTTTCTTCATTCTTGATGTTTTTGATTAGTGTAATAAATCACACACAGCCATTCAGTCTTATCAACTGTAGGAGTTTTCTGTCCTCTGCTGATTTGAAAGTACTTGCTAAAAGCAATGGGTTACATATTTTAATACCATAAATGTCGGTTTCAGAGCTTCGTGAACAGATATATGCCAGTTAGTTTCATATACTGATTCTTCTGAGAAAGGATGACACCACATCCTCCATGTAGACAAATGTCAGACTGTAGTGATGGATCAAGTGGATTCAGAACTCATTTTATTCACATGCAAAAGTTGTAGTCATGACTATAGACTACAACCCCAATATCGAGTTGAACAAAAATCAATGAAGTGAGAATGAGTGACCTAAGATTTCATAATAGTTGTTTGATGTTATTTTGAAGAATTCAGGGTTTTTCTGTTGATGGATATTTGAAAAAGTCAAGAAAAAAGCTTTTATTGAAACTTTTTCACTTTCAATGACAATGTGGTTATATAAGCAAAACAATAATTGTCCACCCTCCATTTTAAAAATTATAATACAATTGATACATCAATTGTTCAGGGTTTAAATATTTTTCAACGTCACTTTAAAAATCATTTTATTTACTTTTTTGTGACAAGCACCATTAAAGCACAGACTTTGGAATCTGTTTAGAAAATCTTCTTAGGCAAATATTTTGCTAATACTTCTGTAAGTAAAAATGTTCCAGCCTTAGAGGTACTAGAGGAAATAATTTTTCTTCAGGGTGACTTAGCAGAGTGTGGAAAGAGCCATTAAATGACACTGATTCTGCTGTAGATAAAACTGAATATAATTTCAAAGATTTGATATCCTATGCATGTAACATAATGGCAAATATTACTACTACTATTCCTATTATGAATGCTGCTAATCCATTCTGGATTTTCCTTCAAAAATCTTTACAGATAATTACCCATCTGATATTAATTATTCAATACTATGGACAAGGTAAGCCAATATAGTGTCAACACATTACGATGCCTTTATGTAAATAAATCAAGTGAAAACACAGCTAGACCAATCATTTTTGTAGTAAAAAAAATCTTTCTGGATAATAGTAAGCACAGAGATTATTAATAAGGAAAAAATTCTAAAATTTGGAAATGAGCAAAAATGTAACTCTTATTTGTGACCATTGCTTAACTAGCTGATAAGAGTATTATCTCATCATCTGCATGCCTTTGTTTACTTATTGTTTACTATTTACTAAGCTTTTTCATAACTCTGTAAAAGTAGAAGTTAATTTATTGAAATCAGGTAGCAAGAAATAGTGTAGGCCCTTGTCTAAGAACAATGTAGATGAATTGTGTCTTGCAAAAATAATTTTACAAATTGTATCAACCCAAGGAAAAAAAATTAGAACACAGTTACAGTACCATTGCTTTATAGTGCATTGAATTTTGTACGTAATTTTACATTTTCTTATTCATATTTTCATATGTTTAGTGAGCATATATACTTTAACTCACGCTTTTAAAATAATCTCATCTATGCAACTAGAGACCATACTCATAAAGTGAAATAAATCAGCTTGTATGTGTTAACACTGTATTTTCTCCCTAGTGTAAGAAACTGAAAAAGTAAATAAGATCCAAAAGGTATAATAGATATTGTGAAAGAGAAAGAAATTGATAAAAAGAAAGAAAAAACTGGGATAGTGGAAAGGGGAAAAGAAAGGAGAGGAAAAGAAAGAAAGAAAGAAAGAAAGAAAGAAAGAAAGAAAGAAAGAAAGAAAAGATAATTGTACTACTACTTCTATTTATTCATTGAAAAGGAACAATTAGTGCTTATATTATTTGATCAATTTTGCATGCAGCCTGTATCCAATAATTTGAGCACCTACTTTGAAGAAAACAATATGCCCTATAATAGCTATTCTTAACTTTCATCTTGTTTTGAAATTATGTATAGTTTTATTTTTGTTTATTCTCTTTAAAATAAAAAATAACTTCATCATCTGGTTGTTTCCTTCTTTAAAGAATAAAGTGTATCTTTGACATGAGATCACTTAAAATGAAATATGCCCATAATTTTGTTTGTTGATGTAGTATAGTCTAGTATTTTAAATAACAATCTCCATTGGTAGTTTAAAAATGTAACAGATATTTAATTAAATAAACATTTAAAATTATGTTAGTTTTCAAAAAATTTAAATAAATATTAAAACTTAATATACTTAAAAACAAAAACTAACCTTGCTGTCTGAATTTAAATGAAGCCTAATCAACAATCATTATTTTTGTGGATCACTCCAGTTAGCTCTGGCATTGAGGGAGGGAAAGGTTACCTGAAACATCATTAGCAGACTGAATGAGAACTAAAACAAGTCTCCTGAGACCATACAGAAAGCAGGTCAAATAAACTACAGCTTAGACTGATAAATTACTAAGCTGACTTTGCTAATTTAACAACCACCTTTATGTTGTTAAATGTCTAACTTCTTAGGCCTTCCCCAGTGCATATGCTTCTATCTCAAATGACCAGCACTGATTCTGTAGCAGTGAATCTGCCTGAAAGACCAGCCATGTACATATAGCCCCACCCCTTTTTGCAGTACTCGGGATTGAATCCAGTGCTTTCCTGCTGAGCTATCTCCTTACAATTTTTAAATTTTGTTACTTTGAGACAGTCTTGCCAAGTGACTAAAATGACCAGACTGGGTTTGAATTTGCAATCTTTCTACCTAAACCCCCAGAGTTCTGGGATTACAGTTGTAAAACACTATGCCAGGCTGTGTAGCTTTATTTTAAGCTCATTGGTGAGACAGATATTACACATAAAATAGTCTACAAAATGAATAACTCAGACAAAGGCACAATGGGGAAATAAAAAACATTACCTAATCTTACTCCCTACTAGAATTCCCCTTTATTCTCTTTCATGTGGTATTCTTACAACACGGTAGGGCCAGCTGTTGAACTCTTGGTCCCCCAAAAAACTAGGCACCAAAAATAGAACCTGGTGCTTTCTCAACACTAAACTTTGTGAGCTCAGTTGTTCATGTACACATCTGTAAACAAACATCTAGAAACAAACATCTATAGCTTCGAAGGAACAAGAAAATTGCTGAGGTCCAGCCTATGACAGACCTATCAATCTGAGAATATATCCTACATTCTTCACTGAAACAAAATTTTCTGTAATCTGAAAATACAAACATGAACTTGGCCTCCTCTTTTCCTGACTTGGAAATGACTGATTAACATCCTGGGCCACAACACTGTATTCTCAGACCCAGCATTCTTCTCTTGCCTAAGAAAATGAAATTAGAGTTGATCTCCTGGTGCCATAATCTGCATATTCTTTCCATTCATCTTGGCTGAGGAGAACTGCAGTTAACAGTTTATATCCTAGGTCTGAGGAAGTTTAGAGAAACTGCATGTCTCTAAAGGAATATATATATATATATATATATATATATTTCAAGTTCCACTCTGTGGTGCCAGTTACAATAATAATAAGTTGCAATCAATCTAAATAGTGATTTTTGCTTTATTTTTTCTTTTGCTGGGTGAGTACCATCTAATTTTTTATTGGTGTTTTTTTCTAATTTGAAGGGTTTTTTTCTGTTTATTTTCTTTGAATCCACTTTCTCCCTCCACTGTTCTAGTGATAGCTTGTGATTTAGCCCAGGGTTACAGCATTGAATAGAAAACTCTGGAGATGCTCACTAAATTGGGTTGATCATAACAACCTAGTCCATACATCCTGTATCTATTTCATTCTAGTGGAAACTCCTTTGAGTTAAGATACCATGGATTCCATTATTTTTGTATCTCACAGACTGCCTAAATTAGAAATTGGTGCACACTCAGCAAATATAAGGCTTACAATCAATAAATAATTCATTGATTCTGATGCTCTAATACACATCCATATTTGCTTCCGGGAAGTAGTTTAGTTGTTCAAGGATCAAATTCTAGAATGAATAATTAATCATTTATCAAATGTCTCCAAAAGGCAAGGTCAAATGTGATAGAAAGGATGAAAGCCATTAGGAGATGGTTGATATGCACACTGATCCATTTCAGAAGTGTCAGTTTGCATTTGTTAGTGGTTAGTCTATTGTGCACTGCAGATTGCAGCTCTATCACAAGATCCACTTTTCCACACTTCCTAAGGAGAGGCTGGAGAGGAAATGAGTAACATACACCATTCTAGGTAAAACTTTTCTTCTCTGACTTTTTGGAGAATCTCTTATTTTTAATTACTGTTTTAAGGTGATTATATATTTATCGTGCCTAACAAGAGTCTTCTAGTGTCTTGTTACAGTGCAAGAAATTCCCTGAGTGGAAGTGGAAACCTCAATTCACCCCATTCATGGGGCAGGTTGCAGGCATGCTGACTCTCATCACAGAAAAATAATTTTCAAGACGTCTCAAAAAGGGGCATAAAAGGATGTTTAAGACAGAATTTTTAAAGTACATCTTCAAAAAAACAGAGTTCAGGCTCTCAAAGACCAGAGGGACGTGTTAGAGTCTGCAGCTGGGAATATTTATATGCTTTGGGTGGTAGAAATCTGGGGAAATTATGAATATATAGAAAGTTTGGTCTTGGTTAGTAGGAGAAAGAACATGGCCCACGCACAGGTAGAAATATATTGCTTGATTTTACAGACAAAATGATGGCCTGTTTGATAGGATGGTTTTCCAAAAATGTTTTCATGTCTTAATCTTAGATTTTTGTTCTATACCTTATCATCTAAACTAATTCCTAGACTTACAGAATCTGTAAGGATGATGGGCTTAGAAAAAAGAAGCATTAAAAAGTCTGGAGCACAGATGAGGATTAACAGGTAACTGTGTGTTCTGAAACTCCACTTTTTTTAAAAGTAAAAATTTTTGTTGTGATTTTTCTTTGTCTCTGAAGTTTATGCTATATATTCTACCTCCATCTCAATATATATTGCTCCTGTCTTGTACAGTAATAGGAATTTTAGTTAAGTCCAGAGCTGACCAGAAAGGAGTTATGCTATTCATCCACTTTTGTAGTCAAGGATTGTAGTGAGATTTGTTTCCATGACTAAAAAGTGAAAATGACACATGTATATAAATGAAATGTATTTTTTTATGATGTGTTTTTTTTTAAACAAAAGGGGTGGTCTCTACTTTTTTCTCATGCACTTTCTCTTGGTGGAAATGCAGACTTTGACCTCCTGCACAAAGATTGATGAGAAATACCATAGGAATATTGGTGTAGTAAGATAGAAAATTGGTCCCTGAACACATTTTTCTAGTACAACATTCACATTAGCTTTGTGGAGTGTTCAATGGAACAAATGATAATAACAACAACAACAACAACAAAACTCTATTTTGCACAAACCATTATCAGTAGATGTGATTCTTAGAAACTGACTGATTTACACTCTTAACAATTACTAGATAAACAGATTTTAAGACCATCACGGAAGGACCTTAGATTCCATAGTCACTTATAACAGACACGAAGTGGTCTTAAAGCTACCATTTTGTAAATTTTGAGAGTCAGTTTATTTAAAAGAAAATATCTTCTCTAAAACATCTCCATATTAAAACCAGTCAAGCTTAGTTCTTTCAATATAAAATATATTTAAACTCTTTATATACTATATCATGAGCACTAAAAACTCCTAGTTCTTTTCAGCATAATAAAACAAAAAATTCTTTATTCATGGAGCATTTGCTGCTATCAATTTACATAAATTTATTTTCCTCATACCTGATGAGCTCTTTGTTTTCATTTTGGTCAAAGATGTAATGATAGATGATGTTTTGTGGGGAGCTTGATGAATTAGGCAGGAGTATCAAAAGCAATATCTGTAGTTTTAGAAATTGCACAGCATAATCTGCTAAACTGTGTTCACTAGATACACATTCCTTCAGGGAGTAAATCTACCCTCTCCTGTGTGCTGCTAGGTGGAATTATCATTCAAGGGACCTGAATGCTACAAGCAGATAGTTCCACAATAAGGTCACCTGACTGAAAATGAATTCAGCTTATTTCTTCCTCTGTTCCAGTTGGCTGGTTTGCTCAGTTCACTGCTTTCTAAGTCTGCTTAGAGAAAGAAAGGAAAAAGCATTTCTGAATGTAATTAAGGCCATATCATGGCGACTCTGAATATTAGAAAGAAGTACTTGTTTCGAGTAATTTTTAACTTTTTTATTATTATTAATTTAGCCACTCTGATTTAAAAACAACTCTACAAGTCATTTCACTAAAAGGCTTGATCGTAAATTTGTTTCTAATGTCTTTATGACCCCAGAAAGAAGAGATGAATTGAGCTGGCTTAATTGGCTGAAACACCGCTGAAATGTAATGTGGGTGATTTAATCAGCCTGTGGCACTAATGGAGTTAAGCACTTTGTCCACTAGGAAACTGTGTGCTCTTTCACTGAGTTTCTAAGCAGTTGCTTACTGCTGTATGTATGGCACTTTCTTTAGTTTGTGTGTGGCCTTGTCGGCTAATTTAAGGGAAAAAAGTCTATAGAGTATATATTTTAAAAGTGAAACAGTGGCATTTAAAATTCAGCACTGAAGTTCTGGGGCAAAATTAAATGGTGTTTTATCCTTTGGTATCATATTATTTCATGGTTTTTTTGTTTCTTTGTTTTGTTTTTCTTTTTCTTTTTTATCTCCTGTTACCATTGGCCACATTGAGCTCACTTTGCACCACTTCTTTAAAAAATAATAAATAAATTAAATGACATTAGCCAGTGTAAAGGGAGAAGGAAGAAAACAAAACAAAACAAAAAAAAGTATCAGCCATTGCTACTGAATCTGGATATGATGTTCTTGGTACAGAGACAGTATTTCATGGTAAGGACAGAGTGCCTCTAGTTACTTCAATACTGCTTCACTTGTTCTCCCTGACAGCTCCTAATTTTGACATTCTTTGTAATTATTTAAACAGGGATTATCATTAGATTGGAGGTAGAATGCATAGCATCCTCTACATATCACTTTGTACAGTGCAGATGTTCTGTGCTTCCCTGTGCTCACACACCCACTCTCACCCACCCTGAGCCACTTTCCACTCCTACCCAGCAGAAGCTGACCGCTGTGAGAAGACCCATCTCCTCCAAGGATAGTACCTCACCCAACAGTGAGTGATCCAAGTCTCAAAGCCTTTTTCGTTCCTAAAAGTCATTCCAGTCAACGGGTTGCAATGCATTGTCTTGCTTAATAATGAGAACTAGGTAATAACACATATAAAGTGTTTTCTTGGCCACTCCTGAAAACCAGTACAAATTTATCTCTGGTTAATTGTACCTCTTATACCAAAATACTGCTCAGTAGATTTGCTTTATATTTCCTTTATGAAGTAAGGCAATCATTTCTGAGTTCTCACACTGCCTGTTTTACTTTTTCTATGTATTATTTTACATAAATATCGAACGTACTCATTAATGTGGTTTTGATTGTCAATAAAACCTAGTAAAACAACCAATTTACTTGTCAAAACAGTACTTTTATCATGCTTCTGCCTAAATTATTACTATTTTATTATGATTTTAAGTGAGCACTGTAAAAATGGTATTTTTTTAATGAAGAGAGATGATATATTCTGGCCAGTATAGTATAACAGTTGCTACCTGGCTGTTCTTAATCCCTGTGCTGTGAACTCTGCTAAGTGCTGGTAAAGATTCAGCACGCTGGAGTCAAGTGAAGGCTTGGTCACGTCTGATCAAGGTGGAGCACAATACAGTCATAGGTACACTGGCAACATAAACTAGGGCAGGACACAGAAGGTAAATGTGGGGGAGATGGCATTCTAAGAAAAATATTTTAAAATACTGATAAATTTTAGATTAATGTTTTTCTGGGATGGAGTCATGCATGAAGAATGTGTGCATAAGCCTGTGCTGAGTGAAATGTGAGACGACCTACTTTATCAAGTTACTTCATGGGGTATAGAGTTGATTTTATTTATTTTGTTTTGTTTTAAATGTGCCTACTGTCATGTGCATACCTGCAATCCCAGAACTTGGAGGGCTCAGGCAGGAAGTTTAAGTTCAAGGCCAGCCTGAGCTCCATAGTGAGATCCAGGTCAGCTTGAACTTTGTTTGTTGCTGTCACAAACAAAGCAAAGCAAAACAAAACAAAACAAAACAAAACAAAACAGCATGCCTTTAAGTAGATGAAAATACTAGTCATTTTTGGTGTCTTTTAGCCAATAATTTTCTAATATTGTTTTTATTCTTCTGGTGCATATTTTTCATGAAGGTCAAATATGTAATGAAGTAGACAAAATTTACAAAGAAGTTATTTTATGCCAGAGAGTAGTTATGCTCTTAAGTGCAATATGACATTGAATCTTTGCAATGAACCTCCATTGTGATTCCTGTATTTTAAACAAGAAAACAGATGCCTATAGTCTGAATTGTAAATATTAGTATGGGGCAAATTGTTATACAGTTGTAAATATTTATACAAGGTAAAGTCACTTATAGGAAGATGACACCTTGACTCAATAAACAAATATCATTTATGGTGATGAATTACACCTTTCTTTTCAATAACAAAATGAAGAAACACCAGCAATATTCTAGATTAAAATTAACACCAAATCTCATTTTAAGACAATAAAATAACAATAGCATTGAAACATATACTTGTTTCTGCAAATACAATATTGCATAGGAGCCCATCAAAGTTTAAAGAAGTCATTTATGTAAGAAGCCAATTTTTGTTTTTATAAATTGGTCAATGCTTTTTTTCTAATATATTTATATATAATCTTTTTTTTAAATTCCTTGAGATTAATGTTACTAATGCTACAGAAATTGAACACCGGTATTTGCATGTTGATATTTTTTCTGATTCTGTTGAAATCTAGAGCAATACTCTAAAATGATTCAATAATAATGATTTAATGATTAAATAATGATTTAATAATAAATTACAAAGTAATTTACCACTCTGTAACTTTTAATGTAGCTTACTTCAACTTAAATGAACAAACATCATTAAAACTCTATAGTGTTGCAAGCACTACATCATTGAGGAAAGCATCATGATTACTAATCAAAGTATAATAATTGCACTGTTTGCTCCTTTACATAATAGATTTGTAGATCACACAATGTATTACTCTCCATTCCAGCCCCACCTGGTTTCCCAATTTGCAGTGTAGCTTTTGATAATAATTTAAGCGGGATACATCAGTTTTGTATTATGACCTTTAAGGTTATTTCTAATTTTAAAATATGACAGCACTGTAAAATAATAGGTGAGATGATTCTCATTTATTTTTCAATGTGATCACTATTGTTATTTTTAATGGAAGTATTAAACTGATATAATATGATTTGTATTATGCTTTGTAAATCATCTAAAGTAGTTTAAAACTGCAGAAAGCAATGCCATCTTTAATTAGTACTTTTTTTCTGTGACAATAAGTCTACATTGGGTCATCTCATCTGAAATTTAGTGTAATTAGATAACCATTATGCTGCTTTTCAAATTAATTCCCATAGATTTTTATATGAAATAATTGATGAAAGTAGTAATATTAACACATATGATTCTTTGCTAATTAAATTTGTTACTTTTGATGCAATGTATATTTTAAGTATAATCAACACAGCTTATTAATGATCTTGTGGTCATTGAATAAGCACTAATTTATTAGTATTGAATAAAACAAAGTGAAGTAAATATATTTTAAAGCATATATTTCCATCTTCAATTTAAATTGCATATAAATAGAATTAAAAGTAAAACATTAGAACTTTTAAATTAAGTTTATAGATACTGTTATGAAAGTGAATTTATTTTCCAGAGAGGATATTAAAATTTACTCAAGGAAATAATCTCCACAGCAAAACGTTACTTCCCAATAAACATGATTTAGAAGCTTGCAAAGAAAGAATGCATCCCTCAGATATAGTTGGTCTTCAGAATGCATTTTTTTCTCATTTCTTATGAACAGTAAACTGCTTATTATTGACAATCACTTATCCTTAGAATTTAAAAAGTCATAATACTTTTTCATTAATGCTAATACTTTTCCTTTCTTCTCTCATCTTTTTGAAGAACATGATGAGAATTTTGTTTTACTTTACAATTCTAACTAATCCTTGTTCATTGAAAACATTTTGATAATGCACAACGTATAAGTAAAATTCACATATTCTATAATCTTTATTGCAAAATTAAAGACTAAGATTTTCATATTTGTGTTATCTATTTTGCTTTTATCTAATAAATATTTTAAAAATTTCTTATAGTTTTTTACAGACATGCTTTTAAGAACTGCAAAACCAAATAGATAAAAAGGCATAAATTACTCAATAGATCACTTAACTTTTTGAACCTTAACATTAATTTTGTTGCATATAAATATACATTTGGGTTATTTGATTGATTTACCAATTGATTGTGACACTGGGGGTTAAAACTAAGGCCTTTACACTGAGCTACATCCCCAGTCCTTTTCATTTTTATTTTGAGACTCTGTCTCACAGTTACCAAGATGTCTAATGTGAATTTGAACTTATAATCTTCCTTTGTCATACTCCCAAAGTGATGGGATTTCAGGCCTGTGCCTCCAGTCTCGGATATAATTATTTATAAAAGCGAAGTATTTAAAAATATGATCCTGAAAATAGAATTGCAATTCACTGATATAAACTTTGATATATGTAATAGAGTCCTCACAAATCTATAAGGTTGCCAATCCAACAATATCTTCATCATTTTAAAGATTTTATCAACTTTTATGTGTGAAATTTGCAATCTTATTGTTTTTAATTGGATTTTTATGAGTGCTAATTAAGACAGATAATTTAGAGTACTTAATATTCACTTAAAGTTTGTCCTTTCTGAATTTCTACTTTTAGGTTTTGGTCAGGTTTCAGAGGAAATGACAATGTTTATTTTTCTTATGTTATGGTCATAAAGATATTGTTTTTAAAATATTTGTAACAAATCTATTGTACTTTTCATGTAATTTTATCACATATAGCTTTAAGGAGTTTTAGTAATATACCATATGAAACCTCAACTAGGTCTCCATTTAAAAAAAATCAAACAAATTAGTTTACACTTAGCTGTTAAAATCAGTCACTTATTCAAACAAAAATATTTTGAAAGTTCCATTAGTTATAAAGAAAGAAATTTTGTACATCATGTGATAATATATCACATTTTGTAATATTTAAGACTTTGTAGCTTTGCTTGTAAAATGTAATGAGACAATTTTTATGTGGGAGATAAAAGACAAGATCTAAACTGTTCAGTTTAAGAAAATTCTATAAATATTTTATTAAAAGTATAGAAAAACTTTTATTTTTCAATTAATCCTTATATAAAATGCTTATATATAAATATATAAGCTATATATTTATTTATATTTATATATTCATTAATATACATTGATATATATATATATAGTTTACATGTATAGTGCATGTTACTAGATACTATTTGTTATCAATTTTATTCCTAACTTTCTCTTTTCATAAATACACATGTTGAAAAGCAAACATCACTTACACAGATGAAAAGGAAAATAAATTTTGGGGCTATTTTAAGCAACACATTATGTATTTATTTATTTATTTAAATAATTTATTTATTTTTACTGGGGATAAAACTCATGACCTTGCACTTACAAGGCAAGAACTTGAACCACTGAGCTAAATCTATGGCTCCAAGCAACACTTTAAATCACAAATAACATATAATCAAACTTATTTTTAACTGTATGTTTAGTAAGTCACTACCAATTCATTATTCAAATATTCACCCATATTTCCTCTCACTCTACTAGTAAATATAAAATTAATAGTAAGGGATTAAAATGGCTGAGTAGAGACTGGCAATAAAAAACAGTCTTTCTGTGATTTGGAATCAAGGCACTTGGAAAATAGCAAGTTGGTGAAAAATAAAGAGAGATTTACATCTCTGGGAATCAGGAGAGTGTTCACAGAAAAACTGTGAATGACAGAGAAACTAGGGAAATAAAGCAAAATACAGAGAAAAGAATGAAGTAATTTGGAAAACTGACCTATTTCCCAGAGATGGAAATATCTCACTACTGATATGACACAAACCCTGGGATGGTCAGCAGCCCCATGGAGAAACAACAAACTGGGCCAGTTGTGCTAGTCCTAAGAAAAGCTCAGGGCTATTGTAAAAGGAAAAAATAATTTGAGGGTTTATTGTCAAAGAGAGACCCTTTCCACATGTCAGGTTAAAGTTGGAAAATAAATCCAACTTAGCACCTGCCACATTTAAGAGTTTAATCAAGTTCCATTTTTGGAAGGGGTTAATTGTTTAATATTGAGCCACACAAAGTTTCAAAGTTTCTGATATCACCCTCCTAGTCACTGGGTGGAAGATGGCCTCAAGAGACAGCCATGGGGGGAGCTGGGCTAGAGATACAGCCAATGAGAAGTTTAAACACAAGCTGAAAAGTACACGGAGGCTCTGTCCTTCATGGAGAGAAGCTAGACCATTCATTTGTGGCTTTTGGTGTTGGTTAGTCTAAAAGTTCTGTCATTAGGTTTGGTGTCTCCTGAATGCTCTTCTTCCTGTCTACATTCAGTACAGAACTTGGTGGTCTGTTTCCATTCCCTGTCTTTAAATATGAGCAAGAAAATGTCTCAGCTTGGACATCTGCCATGGTCTAGAGTGGATGGTCACAGGGACCTCTGTAGCAGGAATGGCACCTCAGAAATCCACAGGCTATAAAGTTAGGTTGAGGAAAACATGATTTTGGGTGCCAAGAAAGATGTAGAATCTGGGATCTACTTAAACAACTACAGGGTGGAAACAAATGTCTGATGAAAACCAGTGATAAAGATGGAACAGAATTCATCATCCACACACACACGCACACAAAAACATGGGTGTGGAAACAAAGTAGGTCTTAACAGTAAATAACTATTCTTCCTCCCTTTTTGGCTGATTGCAGTATTGCAGACCATAAAAAAGTCACTTCTTCAAAATCATGAAAGAATTTTTTTTAAATCCTTTTTTCTTATTTCTTTGGGGTGAAGTTTATATTTTTCTTCTATTTTCTGTTTTCTTTATTACTTATGATGTTACTTTTTTTCTTTTTGCTCTTTATTTGATCTTTTATTCTTTTTCATTTGTTCTTTACTATCTAATTCTATAAAATTATTTTTATTTCTAAATATGATTGTTTATTCAACTGTTCACTTTTTTATGTTCCTTTTCTGTAATTTTTAAATTTTATTTCTTTGATTTTCCTGTTTCTCACATCATCATCATTGGTACTACTATTAAGCATTTTTTAACTTTATATATTTAATTAACCCTATGCTATTATTGTTGACTTATTGTCTATTATTTATGGTATCATATTTTTGGCATTTAGTAATATTTAATCTAAGTTAAGGTTTGCTTTTAAAAAAAGATTTGCTTTTTTGTGTCTATATTATAACTATATGTCTTTTAGTTTTATCTGGTAGGTGATTATTCAGTTTGTCTTCTATCCAATTATTGTTCCTGATTTTATTGCCAATATCAGGTTTCAGCAGAACATGGAACTTGCTCTAAAATAGCTCACATACTGTCCTATAGAGCACGCTGAAAGAGATGCAAAAGAATCAAAACCATGCATATTACTAAGTCATAATGAAACAAAAGTAGAAATCAATACAAAAGAAACCAAATAAATTGTACAAATACATGGAGATTAACAATTCACTCTTGAATAATTAACAGGTCACAGAACAAATCTAGTAAGAAATTAGTTCTTAAAATTAAATGACAATTTCAGCACTACATGCCTGAACACATGAGACACAATGAAAGTTGTCCTAAGAAGGAAGTTTCAGCTGTAAATTCTAATATTATTAAAATATAGCAAAACCCAAATAAATAACCTAAAAACCTCAAAGCCTTAGAAAAAGAAGAATAATCTAAGTTCAAAGATAATATAGGGAAATAAATTATAAAGGTCGCAGGAGAAATTAGTGAAATTGAGATATAAAAATAATATAAAGAATCAATAAATTGAGCAAACATGAAACATCACAGTCAAAAATTTGCAGTAATAAAAACAGCACAGTACTGGCCCAAAAATCAACTTGTGGATCAAAAGAACAGAATAAAGGATGCAGAAACAATCTAGACACATTTCACTTTAATTTCTGACAGAGTTCAAAGACACACACTGTAAGAAAGATATTTATTTTTAGCAAATGGTGCTGACTATACACATGCAAGCAATTGAATCTAGACACATATATATCACCATCAAAAATGGATCAAAGATCTAAATCATAGAATACAAATACTTTGTTAGAAAATAAAACTGGTAAAACTCTTATGGGCAAAGGTATAGTCAATGACTTTATTAACAGAACCCCACTTGCACAAGAAATGATATCAAGAATCTTCAAGTGGGATTATATCAAAGCAAAGCAAAAGAAACAACTAACAGATTAAAAGAATAACCTACAAAATGGGAAAACAGAAGACTAATAAGTAAATATAAAATAAAAGAATCAATAAAAAATTAGCAAATGAATAAACATTTCTCAGAATAAGTACAAATAGCCATAAAATACATGAAAAACTATTCAACATCACTGGCTATTAAAGAAGAATTAAAGCAAAACTGAAATTCCATCTTATTCCAGAAAAAATGGCTAGCATCAAGAAATCAAATCATAACAAATATTAGTGAGCTTGTAGGGGAAAAGAAACCTTTGTATGTTTTTGGTGAGAATGTAAACTGATATAACCACTAGAAGTATTAGTATTTAAATTCCTTGAAATCTAAATGAGAAATATTCCATTCAGTCTAGGTAATCTATAATCCCCTAAGAGAAAAAGACATCATATTAATATTTTATATGGATTGCTATGTTTTTTTATTAGCACAACTCATAATAACTAAATCTCGAAGGTAGCTTCTGTGTCCATCAACAGATGAATGGATTTAGGAAATATATTTGTACACAATGGAGTACTTCTGTGCCACAAAAAAGGATATATTAGAGCCAACTGCAGGAAAATGCATGAATCTTTAGATTATATCAATAAGGAAAATAAATCAGACATACAGGCTTAAACATCTCATTGTTTCCTGGGATGATAACCCCATAGTATTCATAAACTATAAAGCAAAATAAAGATAAATGACAGGAAATAGTGAGATCTTTTCCAAATGGAAAAGAGACCAATGCCTGAAAAAAAGTCTAGGGGAATCAGATGGGGACATAAAATAATTAAACTACTTAATGTACACATACCAAGCCCTCATAATGAATCTATGCATTTAAAACATTCTAGAAATAATAACAAAGAAATAAAATTAATGTCACTTTTGTTATATACTGAAAATTTAAAGTGCTATCTTTTCACAGATATCTAAAATGTGGTTTATAGTAAAGCCATTCTAGCTTAATAAGTTAATCATAAAGATACAGCAGTAAGAAAAATGGTTCTGATACAAAAATTTCATTACTTTCAACTCTTTTCATATAATTTCATGTAAATATGTTGGTTAGGATAGTATAGGCCACCCTGTAGTATGAATACCTTTCAGTATTTTGGTAGTGTAAAGGAACACATACATATTTATCAGACTTGCTGAAGGCTGCTCTTTTTTAGATGATTATTCTTGAAACTTTGCTGAAAAGTAGACATCATTTTGATCTTTTGCAAAAAGAGAAAAAAACAAAACAGAGAGAAAGAGTGTAGGAAACTAGATGGTTCTTGAGACTGTAAGGGTAAGCAAAATAAATGAGACATAGAAATTTAAATGTTACATTTTCTCTAATATAAAAGAAATCATATATATAATACACAAATATATTATGCATACTCCAAAATTAATGTAAATTACATGTATTATAAAGAGCAATTTAAAAATTGAAAATTTTTATATAGTACTTCTTTATCAGCTTATTGGTGATTTTTAGTCACATTGTGTTCTTTACTATCCTGTAACAGAAATTTGCTGGAAAACCTCATGATATAAACCAAATAATTGTACTGTAATAGTTTATATTAGTCATCGTGTATTTTCAGTTATGTCCTGCACCCAGCTGTGTCACTCCTTGAGAAAGACAGAAGGACACATTATAAGACCATTATAGTCTTAAAATATTCTTAAACTTAAATATTGCTCTCTGGGTGAGACATTAGTGAAAGGCAGGATAGTTTAGTTATACCATGTGCTTTGTAGTTTACATGAGAACAGTATCCAATGAAATAATTTGATACAGTCTCTTAAAAAGGACACAAGGGGCCTTTAGTAACCATGTCTTCAAGTACCACATCTAGAGTCAGTAAAACATTTTATTGCTTAACTTGATGCATGGGTGCACCGGGGTTGTGTTACCAACATTATTTAGTATAATTTCCATACATTCATAGGCACATAGTTTAATGGGCATTGTGATATATGGTTAAGTAATATAGGTGACATCTGATAGTAATGTTGAATCAATAAAAGGAACAGCGTTTTAAGAAAAGAATGAACAAACTAATTGTAAGAGCAAAAAAAAAAAAAATTCTAAAAGATTTAGAAGCAAGGCCCATTATTCCTGTCCAGAAGCCACTCACTAGAGCAATAAAAGCTGTTTGCAACACTATCGTAAAGATTTGTCTATGGACTATAGTGTAACAATTTGTTAGACAGATGGCATAGCATTATCATTTAAGAATGATTTTTGAAGAGTATGTTTCTTGAATAGTATAAAAGAATAAAATGAAAAATGAATATTAGCAATGCAGAATAAAAGCATCTCCACTATCTTATTGTTTTTACTGGGAACTTTCTCTTAATCAATTGCAGGATTAAGAGGATAATAACCATCATTAAACTGGCTATTATCATGATTACTCATGTTATCTTTTATTATGAATGGCATTTTTAACTATTAATTTTTCTGCTTCTTAGAATTTTTTCAAATTGAATATATGATACTCTTAAATTCTTTAAATTAGGAACTACACCAGCCTTTGTCACAGCCCACAAAGGTCGGCAGAAAGCTGTAGAAATGGAATAAGAATTGTGATAGACTGAGGGCATGTGGCTTACCCTGCGACAGGAGCTGCTAGAGAGGCTCCATCCAGAGGCGGATGTAACTGTTAGGATCTGACCTTTATTAGGTTTTGCAATCCCAGCACTAAGCGTTAGGGCAAAATCTTATGTTTACTACTCTGATGTGCTCTCAGAAAACAGGATTTTGTACCATATTATGCTCTGTATATAGCTCAGTGTGATGGCCTTTGGTTCAGTCACCTCTACCACAAAAAGAGAGAGAGAGAGAGAGAAAAAAAGAAAGATGCCACAAAATAATGGGAAGGCATCCTGTGTTAATAAATTGGAAAAATCAATATTCTTAAAATGTCCGTAATACCCAAATTGACTTAAAAATTCATTAAAATTCCTAACAAAATACCAATGGCATTCTTCATGAAATTAAGAAAGACATTCTAAAATTGGTATGGATCCACAAAATTTCAAATAGTTAAAGATATTAAGAGCGAAGAAAACAAAGTAGTAGGCATTATGTATTTTGACTTCAAAACTTACAGCAAAACTGCAGAAATCAAGTTAGACTGGCATAGAAACACAGACCATTGCAGTAGATGAGAAAGCATAGAATAAAACCTGCACATCCATAGTAAAATAATTTTTCAGCAAATGTACAAAGAATATACACTGAAAAAAGGGACAGTTCTCTTTAAAAAATCTTATCAAAAATATTAGACAAGTGAAACCATACCCTTATTCCTGACCAGTTAACAAATCTCCTAAAAATGCTTCAGAGACTTAAATGTAAAACCTAAAACTATGAAAGTAATACAAAATATGGGGAAAGTCTTTCCCTTTTGGATGGGCAAGTTTTTTGTTTGTTTGTTTGTTTATTTGTTTTTGACAAGACAGCCTAAATACAGGACACAAAAGCAAAAATAGACAAATGGGGTTACATAAAACTAAAAATCTTTTGGAGAGAAAATGTGACCCTCAAAAAAGTAGAAATCAATCTAGAGAACTGGAAAATATTTCAAACTGTACATCTGACAAGGAGTTGATATGGAGACTATATAAGGCACCCCCAAAACTCGATAGCAATAAAACAAACAGAACCAAACCAAACTGAACTGAACCAAACAGAATGAAACAGAACCACAAAAATCTCTACATGAACTTAAGGATGAATAAAGAGCTAAACAGGTATTCTCAAAGGAAGGTGTACAAACGGTTTGTTGGCATATGAAAATGTTCTCAGCATACCAGTAATCAGGGAAATGTAAAGGAAAACAGAAGTGGTTGCATCATACCCCCAGAAAAATTGGCTAATATTTTTAAAAGACTGAAAATAACAAGGGCTGGTTATGATATGGGGAAATGGAAACTACTAGATGAGATAAGAATGTAAATATTTACAGCAATTACAGAAAACAGTAATAGCAGTTTCTCTAAAAATTAAACATAGAATCAACATATGATTCAGCAACTTAACTACTGTGTATATATTCAAAGGAAGTAAAATAAGTATGTTGAAGAAATATTTGTAGTTCTGTTTTCATAGTAGCATTATTCACAATAACTAAGAAATCGAAATAGAAAATGTCCATCAACTGATAAATGGATTTAAAAATGTGGTAGGTATCCACATTGCAATATTGAAAACAAACAAAATTCTGTCCTTTGCAACAATATGGACAGAAACAGAGTTCATTGTTAAGTGACATAAGTCAGACACAGAAGATGTATCATATGGCGTCACTCATATTACATACAATACCTATCTAAAAAAACTTGATTTCACAGAACTTGAGAGAAGAAGCACAATTTACAAGAGGCTGGGGACAGTGGGGAAGGTGTATTATAGTTACTTGGTACATTATAGAATAGAGTAGTATAGGAAACCATTATGTACTATACAGTTCAAAAATCTAGAAGAAATAAATTAAGTTTTTGCCACAAAGAATGGTGAATATTTGAAAAAATAAATGTTTAACCTAATGCATATGGTCACATATTAAACATTACATGCTAAAGTATTGATTATGTTAAAATTTTGTGCTTTTGTGCATCATTTAAAAAAGTGTATTGAATAGCTTTCCATGCTAGGATCTCTTAATAAAGCTGCTGTTGAGTAATTTTATCTGACTTTGAATCCATTATTTCAAGGAATTTTGCAAAATTTTGATAATAAATAGAAACTTTTATATAATTTTGAAAGTTTAGTAATGTCAAGTGATTTTATAAATATATTTTACCAAATTACTATGAATATTAGTGAATATTATGTTTTTTGTGAATTCAATATTTTGGATATCAAAATTTTTACAACCAAATTTTTATTTTATTTTTCAGTACTAGGGATGAACCCAGATCCTTGTGTATGATAAGTAAGTACTATCTCACTGAGCTACACGCCCAGCACTTTCATAGAATTTTTGAAACAAAGCCTTGTTAAATCCCTAGGCTGGCGTCAGGATTGGACTTATCCTGCCTTAGCCTTCCAACTACTTTGAAATGGTATCTTCTAATATCTGTAAGATCCTTAGTTACTCAAATTAAATTACAGGGGTTTTTTTTTGAGTAAGTAAAAACGGTAATTTCTTTGTTTTCAAATAGTGTATTTGTACACAGCATAGCTCTAATTAGGCAGATCTCCGTTGCTATGTGGCAGACATAGTTCGATATATTTAGAATTTTGTTCTGATAAAACTTAAATTTTCCTCTGATGTTAGCTATCATATAGTCAAATAGTTAAAGATACTAAGAGTAAGGAGAGACAACCCTAATATACAACTCTATCATTGGTTTTCATTGGGCATTGGTTGCCCACTCCTGGTGGGCAAAAAATAGAGAGATATCCTTATGGCAATTTAATGTCCATTTCATAAACTTTAAATATTTTATACATGGATGCAAGATTCATGTATGAAGCATTTAAATATCAGAAAAACTAATATTATTGCTTCATACATATGATACTCTGTTGAAATTTCAGTCAATTCCCTTTCTATGAAAAGCAAAGAGTTCAGGTATGTGAATGATAAATACTCCATATTTTTTTCTGGGCATTAATCCAATGACCAGATGCTTAGTAAAGTCCACATAGATTTGCAAGTGCTCACACAAACAATCCCTAATTAAGATTTTTTAATTGGGGTGCAAGCAAAAAGTATACATACCTCCAACAAGAAGCAACAAAATATGGGCTGTATTCCTAAATTATTTGATTTTTTAATTAATTTAATAAATATTCATCACATCTAATATGTCATATGTAATGATCTGAGCATATTCAGGCTTTAATAATCCATACAAACAGATTCTCATGCATTTGCAATAACCAAGTCTCAGTTATGTTTTGTAACTGGGCTCGGTTTTGACAGTTACTATGAAATAACACTGAATTGAATTTAACTCCAGCTTACTTTTTTTCCCCCTGAATCTCTTCTATCCAAGGTCTCATGAGTAAGTTGAATAAAGCTTGCATTTAATCATTTTTGTCCTTCTTCTACTTCATCTAATGTTAAAGAATCTTTGGTCAACATACATATTTTCATTTTGCACACACTGCTTTGTGTGCTGATATCTGACTCTTTTGCCCTTTTTATCTATGTAATCTTAATTTTTTAAATATTAGTATCTTCTAAAGAACTGGTTAACAAAGGATTTGCATGATTAACCTCCAAAGTATGTGCAAAGCCTATGTATCCTCTCAAATACAAATATTTGCATCTTGACATCTAAATTTGTATAATTTATTTACATGCTAATTGTAAATAATTGCATTTAAAAATGTACACCATTATTTAAATACATTGACTGGAAACCAAATTTGATAGATTTTTTTTGATACTTTCACCCTTTTGAAGAAATATATGACTAAAATTTTCATTAAAAATCAGAAAATTTACATTATTATTCTCCTATATTTTTATCCTCCTTTCTCTGCATTTTTTATGAACTCTAATGTTATTCAAAAGTCTTTTATTGATTACTCTATCATGCTTTTTTAAATATAAATATGCACATAAATTATATACCTGAAGAAATGAGGACTATTAATTATGTACTGAAAAAATGTACTACTAAAAATAAAATTTTGAAGTCATCAGTAAAATCATCAAATTAAAAAATAAATGCTATAGAGTGATATATTTAATATTTTTTCCAACTTGATTAATATTTCTATTAGTATAAACTTAAACATTTACATATTTTAATATATAAAACATATATAATAAAAATCAGTAAGTTTTTTGGGGGAGGAGTAGCTACCGGAAATCAAACTTACAAACTTGCACTTGCCAAGCAGGCACTTGTGCCATGGAGCTAAATCTCCAGCCCTTAAATATCAGTAAGTTTTTTAAAAAAAACAAAATTAGTTGAAATAGTTGCAAGTATTTATTTATTTATATTTAATTAACTTTACTAGCACATTCTGGATGTGCGTAATAACCATATTCATCCTAGGGAATTTGCACTTGTACTTGATTTTTCTTTTTATCCCAGTCCCATATTCTCTCTTCAACAATGCTTTCTTTCCCTCCTTATTCACAAAAGTTTTGTTTCCACATTTTTCTTTCTTTCCTCATTATTTACTTTTCCCTTCCTTCTTTTTCCTCTCTCCCATTCCCTATTTTCTCTTCATATTTGAACATTTGCTTCGTATTTCGCAGTACCTATTATATATTTAGATCCTTATTTACACTATTGGTTTCTCACACCAAAAAACAATGATATATTTACCCATGTGTTTCTCATTTATTTCACTTAAGAATAGGATCTGAAAGTGCATCTATTTACCTAGAAACGCCTCAAGTTTATCCCTTTTTTTGGACTGGAGATCGAACTTAAAACCTTGCACTTGCCAGGCAGGCACTTGTGCCACTAAGCTCAACCCTTGGCCCTCAGCTTATCCTTCTTTGTAGCTGAATAGTAGTACTCTACTCAATACAAAACCACATCTTTAATCACTAACTGGTTGATGAATATTTGTGCTATTTCCAGTAATTAGCTATTAAGAACTATGCTGATATAAACATGCAACTCTACTTTTAGTTTTTGAGAACTCTCCACACTGATTCCTACAGTGGTTGTGCCAGTATACACTCCCACCAACAGCCTCTCCAGTATTTGTTGTTGGTTGATTTCTTGAACATAGTCATTCTTTCTGGAGTGAGATGGAATTGCAGAGTCATTTTAATTTGCATTTCTTGAATGACTAATGATGCTGACTATTTTTTCACATCTATATTTGTAATTTCTACTGCTTCATCTGAAAAGTATTTATTCATTTCACATGCCTATTTTTGAGCTGGGCCTTTAAATTTGGGTGGTATGATTTTTTGAGTTCTTTATATATTTTAGATATTAGTCCTTTGTCAAAGGGAAGAGTTGCAAATAGTTCTTTGCACTCTGGATTGTCTATTCATGCTGCTCATAGTTTCTTTGGCTGCACAAAAGCTTTTTCATGAGATGAATTACCAATTGTTGATTCTTCACAATACATATTTCCTGTGTGATCAGATTTTTGTTCATAAAATTTTCCCTACACCTATATCTTCAACAGTTTCACCTATTCTCTCTGCTAGCACATTTAATGTTTCTATCTTTATTTGATCCATCATTCTTTTAATTTAAAGCATAGTGAGAACCATGGATGTAGTTTTACTCTTTCAGCAAAGAAAAGCCAGTTTTTCCAGCACCATTTATTAAAGAGGTTAGTTTTCTTCCCGTGAAGGTGTTTGACCCCTTTGTTGAAGACAAGGTAGTTGAGAGTGTTGGGAGATCCTTCTGCATCTTCTAATCAGAACTATTGATCCTAAGGTTTGCTTTTTTCTTGTTGCCATTGTTTTGTTTGCTTGTTTTTTTTTTTTTTTTTTTTGGCCATTACCATGCTGCTTTTAATCAGAGTAGCTTTTTGTATAATTTAAAGTCAGGGATTGTTATGCCTCCTCCCTTACCTTTGTTGCCCAGAAATGGTTTTGCTAATCTAAGTTTCTTCTGGTACCCAATGAATTTTAGGTTTATTTTCTCTGATTCTGTGAAATGTTTTATTTATTTTGATCAGGATTGCATTAAATCTGTATAGCAATTTTGAGAGTATGGTCATTTTCATTATGTTAGTTCTTCCTACCCATGAGCAAGGAATATATTTCCATTTTGTTATTTTCTCTTCAATCTCCTTTTTCAGAGTAGCACGGGTTTCAGTGTAAAGGCCTTTTATTTCCTTTGCTAGATTCATTCCTACGTATTTCATTGTTTTGGATGTTATTGTGAACAGTGTGGTTTCCCTAATTTCTGTTTCAGTGAGTTTTTTACTTGTGCACAGAGAAAGCTCTTGACCTTTGAGTGTTTAATTTGTGCCTGAATTTAGTTATTAAATCTAAAAGTCTTTTGTGGGAGTTTTTAGGGTCTTCTATGTAGAGTATCCTGTCATATGCAAATAGTGTTAATTTATCTTTTTCCTTTTATAACTTTGTTTCTTTTGTTTCTTTCTGTTTTATAATTGCTCTGCTTAATGTCTCCTATTGTCTCATATTTAATGAGTGGTGATAGTGAACATTTTTTCTATTTCTTAATTTTATAATAAAAGCATTTCACTTGGTATGATGCTCACTGTTGATTTATTAGATAGAAAGACTATTCCCATTTCCTGTAGAACTTTTTTTTTGTTATGAATGGACGTTGTCAAATGCTTTCTCTGCATCTGTTGAGGTGTTCATGTGATTTTTTTTTGTCATTAGCTCTATTGATGTAATGTATTACATTTATTTAATTGCATAAGTTGAACCATCCCTACATCACTGGACTGAATCATACTTGGTATGGATGATGTGCTGCATTTTTTTGCCAGTATCCTTTCAGGAATTTTGCATCCATGTTCATTAGGGAGTTTGGCGTGTACATCTTTTTTGCTGAATCCTTCTCTGGTTTTACTATCAGGATATTTATTGGTTGTTTCCAGGAATGAGTTTGGGAGTATCGATATTCTTTCACTCTCATTAAAGAATTTGAGAAATGGAAGTATTAATTCTCTAAATTTTTGTGGAATTCACCAATGAATCTATCAGGGTCTGGGCTTTACTTTTTTCAGTAGATTTAAATTACATCTTCAGATTTGTTTACTGATATTGGGTTATTTAGAATTTTTATATCATCTTGAATCAGCTTTAGTAGTTCATATGTACCTAGGAAATCTGCCCATTTCTTCCGTGTTTGCCATCTTATTTGCATACAGTTTCTAGAAGTAAGTATTGATGTTCTTCTGAATTTCTGTAGGTGCTGTTGTGGTGTCACCTTTTACATTCTTAATTGCATAGATTTGAGTGTTTCCTTTCCTTTTTGGTAAAGTTTGTTAGGAATTTATTAATTTTATCTAAACTTTCAAAGAACCAACTCTGATTCATTGATTCTTTGTATTATTTCCTTAGTCTCAGTTGCATTAATTTCTGCAACTGATCTTTATAATTTTTATAATTTCCTTTCCTAGATAGGTTTTGGGCTTGCTTTTTCTGGAAGTTCGAGGTTCAACATTAAGTTGTTTATTTGAATTTATGCAATTTTCCAGAAATGAAAATTCACTTCCATAAATTTCCCTGTCAGGACTGCTTCCATTATATCCCATAAGTTCTTGTATGTTGTGTTGGCATTATCATTTACACAATTATCTTCTTTAATTACATCTGTCACTCACTGGTGACAGATGTAGTTTAGGACAGTGGTAATTTAGGACAGTGGTATTTAATTTAGATGTGTTGTGTCATTTTTGTGGTTTCTTGTGTCATTGATTTTCAATTTCATTCCACTATGGTCAGAAAAATAGGCACGAAATAATTTGATTTTCTTTGCATTTACTTAAACATGTTACATGAGATAATATACAGTCTATTTTGGAGAATATTGCACTCACATATGAGTAGAAAATATATATACTGATGCTGTAGTGTGGAGCATGTTGTAGACATCTAGCAAGTTCATTTGTTCACAGGTTTGGTTCATTTCTGGTAAATTATTTGTTTCAGTCTATTAATTTCTTTTCAAGTTAAATGTATCTTTTTATGGAGCATATTGTTGGACCTTGTTTCTTCATCCATACTGCCAATTTCTTTCTTTTGATTGGTAAATTAAGGTCATTTACATTCATGGTTATAAATTATATGTATTGGCTTATCATTCTCACATTATTTTTGTGTTGTTAGCTCTCTGTCTTTCCCTCCATTTAGTTGTTTGTCTTGCCCCCATAGATACTTTTTGTTGGTGTTCTTGGAATTGTAGTTTTGTATTTTTATTTCTAAAATGTCATTCAGAACATTTTAGAGAGCTTGTTTGTAGTCCTGAATTTCTTCAGTTGTTCTTTGTTGTAGAAGTATCTTATTTTTTTAAAAAAAATTAAAAGATAGTTTTGCAGTGGACTTCAATCTGGATTAGTGGTTGTTTTATTTCTGGACTTGAAATAATTTACTTTATGTTTACCTTAATATAATGCTACTGAGGAGTCTTCTGTATTCTGATAAGCTTTCCTTTATTTCTTTTTTCTAGTGGTTTTTAATATTCTGCTTTTATGCTGAATTTCTGGAACCATGATTATTGTATGCCTTGATTTAGATTTATGGGAGTTGGAAGTATTTGGAGTTCTATATGCCTCATTTGTCTGTATGTCAATCTTTTTGGCCTTGCTTGGGAAATTTCCTACCATTACTTCTGTGAAAAGAATGTTTTTCATTGTTTGCATTATCTCCTGATGTTTTCATGGACTTTGATCGATCTTATGTTGTTGTTTGCATCATCTTGAAGATGTTGGATTGAGTTTTCATGGCCCCTTTCTATTTTTGAGAAATCTTTCTTTTCATAATTGCTAACCACAATCCTGATCTCTAGATCTGATATTCTTTCCTCACTTTGGTTCAGTCAGCTGCACTTCCAATGGAATTTTCAATCTGAACTTCTGTTTTAATTTGTTTCACGGACTTTGTTTCTTTCCGATGTTGTGCCTTCATAGTTTCCATCATTTTTTCTAAGCTTCTCTATTTTTAAAATCTGTGTCTACTATACATTCAGTGAGTGATCCTTTATCTTATCATTTTTTTACGTGAGGGATTGTGATCTGATTTTCTCTATAGCCTCACTCATGTGCATTTTTTAAAAAAAAACAAAAACAAAAACTTCTGTTACTACTCTTTCAGAAAAGTTGTTTGGCTAATGATTTCATCTATGTTGTTGTCACCTGGACTTGTCCTGGGTAGGCAGGAGGTGTGGGGTTGCATTGTGCTTCTGTATCTTGTCATTTTCTATTTTTTAATTTTTTTTTAAAATTTTGATTTATTTTATGTGCATTCTAAATTACTTCAGGTAGGTAGGTAGCTTTATAACTAGTATTGAGGCTTCTCTGGGAAATGTCTGTTCTTCAGAGGCATCTTCTAGTGGTATGTGGCTCTCTGTCTTTGTGTCTGTTCCTAGATCCTACTTGCCCAATTTATTAGGGATGAGAAGTTACTATTTGTCTCAACTCTTTTGGTACTAGCATGAAGAATTACCCCAGTACTTTGGTACTGACTACAGTGATAACTATGACCCCAGACTATCACAGAGTTGTCATACAAGGGAGAAGAACTGAACATAACAGGTGTGATACCTTGACTAGAGTACAACAATTAGAAGTAAAAACAGCATTAACCACAACACAGAAATTGCAAACTATTTTAACTATTAATTTGAAAATTTTGACCAGATTAGCAAGATCTATAGTTATAAAAATTCAACATTAATCAGAAACTTGTTTGCTATGAGCAGGGTGATTTCATTCTATGTGTGTGTGTTGGGTGGTCTAAGAGGGGCACTGAAAAAATAGATAAATGAAGAGAAATATTGTAGAACCAAGTGTAGAGGACTAAGAATGATCACCCAAGCTTTGGGAAACTAGAGAAGATGGGAGACAAAGAATGAAGAAGAAAGCAAGAGAATATTGACATGAACCAGAAAGACTAGAGACAATGTTATGTCACATGAAAATATTGCAAAATTAAGAATGACTGTTGAGAAAAGAAAGAAAATAGATGAAGAAAAAAATCAGTAAAAATATAAACTTAACCAATCACATTTTATAAAATGAAGACAGAAAAGGCAACAAATAAGCAAGCAAGCAACAACATCCATAACATTCCTCTAATGTCTTCAGTTCTGTGATAGTGTTCAAGTCAAAGCCCAAATCTCTCCTCACCATGCAAGTCTGTATTAGGATTGGTGCTGGGCACAGGACTGATCTTGGCTTCTGGGTGTGGGACCTGGTTCCAGAGTCCTCACCCAGCAACTTCTTGTGAGTCCCTCAGTGGCCCCATGTCTCTTTAATGGGTTTGTCTCTGTGTCATTCTTGAAGTTTCTGTGGCAGCCTCAGATAGAGAAAAGCCAAGGCTGCTCCCAGTTATATGTACAGTTAGCTCTTTCTGGCCCTTTTACATCCTCCTGTGCTCCATTTTGCGTCATCTGTTGTCTCTTATGACCCTGGGGGCTGGGCAGGGAGGGAGCTGTTAGATGATCCACTGCCCCTGTCTCTCCTCTCTTGTGCTGTTGGGAGCAGGTCAGGGGAATGTTGACTTCCTGTTCATTGCATCTGTTGTAGCCCAGGGTTGTATAAGTTCCACATCCATGATGCTGGGAGCAGGACAGGAAGGTTGGTGTTGTTCAGCTCACTACTTTCACACTACCACTGCCATGCCTAACATTGTTGTCCCCAGAAGTACCAGTTAGCTTAGCTGCTATGGTGCACAGATAAATAAAGAAAGAAAGAAGAGAGAAAAGAGAAGAGAAGAGAAGAGAAGAGAAGAGAAGAGAAGAGAAAAGAGAAAAGAGAAAAGAGAAAAGAGAAAAGAGAAAAGAGAAAAGAGAAAAGAGAAAAGAGAAAAGAGAAAAGAGAAAAGAGAAGAGAGAAGAGAAGAAGAGAAAACCTGGTGGCTCATTGAGGAAAGCAACTTTCTACTCACTTGTCCCTCTGCAGGCTGGTGAGATTTGCTACCAGGATGCAACACTCTCTCTTTAGAGTGAAAATAAATTTATTAAAAGGAGAGAAAAAGCTGTTTTATTTTTCAAATAATGATTATAAAAACTAATGAATACTATATGTTAATAGAGATACTACAGTACTATCAATTCCATTTATCAATTTTTTCATAAAAACACATGTTGAAAAGCATACTTCATTTACACAGATGAAAATGGAAATGCATTTTTGTGACATTTTGCTCTGCACTTTAAATCACAAGTAATGCATAATCAAAACTTATTTTTAATAATATACAATGTAAAGACTCAGCTAAGTCTTTCTTCATTTAAAAAATCAAACAAATTGATTTCCACCTAGTTTCTAAAATCAGTCACTTGTTCAACCCAAACAGAAATATTTTAAAGTTCTATTAGTTATAAACAAAGAAACTTTGTATGCCATGTGGTAATGTACCAAATTTCATAATATTTAACATGTTATAGCTGTTTTAAAACATAAAAGCAATTTTTAAATGAGAGTAGGAAAAGAGCAGAATGAGATCTAAAACAGATCCACTTAAGGTAATTCTGTAAACAGAATCCGAGGAGCCCTTTAAGATTATTCATTCTTAAGTATTTCTTTGGAACTTTGGAGAAGTTCTTAGATATAGGAGATAATTTTCCTGTGTTTTATGTGTCAAGTGCAAACCAACCAATGCAGGTCCCATATCCCAGCCTCCTCCTTTTTTTAGACTCACATTGTAGGCCACTTTCTACTGCTCTAATCACCCAGCATCAAGTATTAGAAACTATGGGCATTTATTATACCTGAGAACAAGCTGAACTTATTCAAGCTAGCCAATCATAAACCTTCTCAGGGATCTTGCATTTTCCTTTTGACACAACCCACAATAAAGGCTCTTGGCCACATTTTAAACCAACTTGTAATCAGTGGTATGTCCCATATAAACACACATTGTATGCAGCACAGTCCCTTCTGTTTCATGGTGACCGTGAAAATGAAGAATTTGATCTTTCTTCAGCATCATTTCTCTTTTCACATCCATGATTACTACACATCCCATGTACTATTAAAAGGACAACAAATAAGGTAATTTTTGGTTTCCTTTATAAAAACCTGTGAATGTTTTTGCAAGAAGTAGACAATCATCAAGATTTACTTTCCTCACCCCAGACTTTTTTCTGCCATGCTTCAATTTTGATCTTAACTTCATTCATTCATTTATATATTAATTTTACATAGAATATGATGTGATGTTTTAGGCTTTGGATACCAGAGCATGTAGTACTTACATTTTGTTCATTACGAAATTTTAGTGATTTTTTTAATGTTGTGGTGGCTAAATTCTACTGAGATTTCTTACTATGTTCTAACTTCCCTGTAGAACTCAAACTCTTGAAATTTACTGAAGGCAAGTGGGCAGCTTCAGCAACTTTGGGATGGGCAAATCAATATCAATTTATGTAATTTCAAGACAACTTTATCAATCAGAAGGCTCATAAAAGGAAATTGATCAGTAACAAATAAAAAATATATCAATTGTTATTCAATATCTAAGAATGAGAGAAAGTACCACAATACTGTAAGACATTAAGGAAGAAATTTTACAAGTAGTACAAAAGTAGTTTCAACTGTTCCTGTGTGGTTCTTTCTCATTAATTCCACCTTTTAAAATAACTGAATCTTTATAAATAGAGTTCCTAACAATACAGTATGTCCTTCATCAAAGATGACTAGCTTTTTAGGGCATGTGTATTTATTTATGTAGAATCAACAAATTCCTGTTATAGATATTTTGCTTTTGGAATACCACCACAAAATTTTGTGGCCCTGAAACTATATACTTATTGCTAATATTTTTTATTGGGTCATTAGATCAGAACTATATTAGTGACTAATAAACAGCAAGATTTTGAACAGAGACCAACAATTCAAATTAGTTTTATCATTTACTGTATAAGAGAATAATTTGTAACAGTTAGTGGTTGTGCAGTATGAACAAAACAAATAAATTCCTCTTTGCTACATGTTAGCAGTAATATTATCTATATTACTTTTCATATAGAATAATATTAGAAAGTAGTGGCAAGGAAACATGAGGTCTATACATATTAAACTTAGAAGAAAGCAGACACCTGTCTATAAGGAAAATTACTGCTGAGAAATAAAGGCAAAAATTAAAAAGAAAACAAAAATGAAGTGATATGAGAGATTTCTGTGGGGTCTGAAATGTGTTCTCTGAACATATCACAGTTACTCTTGACTCCAGACCTTTGCAACAGCCTTTTTTTCTGCCTTATCTGACACAAACTTAAATAAATATCAATTTTCCATTTAGCCACCAAATTTTTCAAAACCATTTCTAGAGAACTGGATTGGACTTGTCAACTTTGGAGTTAGTTTATATCAGCATATTTTTCTTCTCTTTCTAATGGTGAGCATTGTAATGTAACTGCCTGCTTATCTCTTCACTGCCCTCTGGCTGAGAGTGTAAAATTCTTAAAACTAAAAGTAGTTTTCTTCATTTTTAACATTGTTGTATCCCAAATTTTTAGCACTTTGATAATTCTTGAAGATGGACATTTACATAAAGGAGTGTGTATGAGTTTTTGTGGTTACAGGGGTAAAATGTTATTATTCTAAGGTAATATAATGTTGATAGACTTAATGTTGGCTCTTAAAGAGTATTAAATCTGTGCTATAATGTTCATCAGGGCAACACTTCAAGGCAGTAGCCAGGAAAAGCAGCCAGAGCAAAAGGGGCAGGGGGCAGAGCAAGCCTCTTTTCCTCCTTTATGTTGTACAAAGGCCATTCCTCACCATCTGGGACGGGTGTCACACTCATAAAATCTTGCCCTCCTCTTGCACAGGATGAGAATATTTATAAAGTAAGAACTCTGGTTTTCTGCTGAGTCTGTTAGTGTATTAGTCAGGGTTTTACTATAGAAAACAGTTGCATAACAAATTACAAGACTGGCTTATGATGATCAGCCACAGAGTCAGATGAGGAAATGTGTAAAGGGTTTCTGCACACCATAGGCCAAAGGATTCAATCCAAGGTCTGGATTTCACCCCAAAGTCCAGTGCAAGTCCACACAACCAGGATGATGGATTTGTGACAGAAGACCAATGAATCTATGCTGGAAGGTTGAAATCTATGCTGGAAAGCTGAAGAGTCTACACTGAAAGCCAGGAGACGATGTTGAAGACAAATGAGAAGACTGAAGCTCTTCCAAAGAATGGAACTTATTCCTCTTTCTTTTTTATACTGCCCAGGTGATAAGCCACTTTAGGGTGGGTCTTCTACCACCCAGGGTGTACAATCATTAAAGCAATTTAGTTAAGCTTCTAAATGTCTCAAGTTGACACCATCAACCACTACAGTAGGTTAGGTTTCTAAAGTGCTCAAGTTGACACAATGTATCATCTGTAACAATCCACCCTTTGTCAACCTGACAACCAGATACATTTCTTTAAAATAGGTCTCCAGATACAAAGGCATGCTTATTCGTATCATTGCACACCTAGAACATTATAACACAGGTTTAATAATCCTTGAGGACCAGCAATAAGTCTATCAACATTATATAATATTAGAAACATAACATTTTACCCTTTGCTCCCCAAAGACTCATATCCCTTTATGCAAAAGGCATTTAGTTCATCTGCAAGAATTGCCAAAGTCCTAAAAATTTGAATTGCCAAAGTGCTGAAAAATTTGTCCCAAGTTCCCTCTGAGATGTAAGGAAAACCTTAGATGCAAGTCCCTGTACAAGTGAAAACAAAGTTGTTGTAGTCATGGGTTATACAGAGAACAATTAGAATAAGGACATGGAGTTTACAATATTATTTTTATGATGTCACCCAAGCTTAATACAAGAAAATACAAGAAATCTATCCACATCACTAAGACATAGAATATTCAGCCAAGGGCCTGAATCCCACAGCAATGTCCCAGATGAGTCCAGATAAAGACCCAGTGCTCAAGACAATGCCTCCCATGAGTCCAACTCGAAATCTAGAGCCCACAAGGATTCACACCAGTCTCTTTTACAGATCCATGCTGGGAAGGCCCAAAGGTCAGCGGTGGAAGCCAGAAAGTCTATGCCAGCAGGGTGAAGGAGCTGTGCTGGTAGGTTGATGGTTCTATGCTGGAGCCGAGAAGTCACACTCACAACAACTCCAGGGCTGTCCTGAAAAGCACCACAGCCATCCTCAGCGACACGGAGGCCCAAAGCTCCTCCAACGACAAGCACAGTTGAGTACATGCCCGGAAGCCAGCATGATGAGTATATCCTGGAGACCAAGCAGCACACGTCTTCCCCTCTGGAGCCAGGAAGCAATGCTCGATGTGAAGACCAGAGCTTCTCCAGGCGAACCAACGGCTCAAAGAGCAACTCATAGGAGAACCCAAAACACCTCAATATCTTAATGCCTTAATGCAACTAATGTGAATAACTTCTACCTCTCCATGTCTCCATTTATACTGGCAACTTTCCTCAGGTGAAACATCTATGCCAGTGCCATGCTGATGTAATCCAGCTGGCATTATGTTGACCTCCAGTTTTCAATCCATAGCAAAAGGTAAACATTTCCAACATGCAGTGACACAAGATAAACAATTCCATTCCAAAAGATACAAATGGGGATTCAAAGCATTGGGACCAAAGCAAGTCCAAAATTCAGCAAAAATGAAGTCTTGTAGTTGCATGTCCAGCATCTGAAGTAATCTGTTGCAAATTTTAAACTCCAAAGGGCTTGTGTGGTTTCATTCCTATGGCACTTCTAGTGGTTGTAGCTCACACAGCTTCTCTCTTAGGCCTGCTTTATTCTCTACTTGCAGCTTTACTTAGTGATCTACATTCCTGGCTTTTCCAAACTTCTGGGGTCTCCACTGCACCTCTGGCTTCATACTCACACCCTTGTATACTGCCCTCTCAGGACACACTGCCTGAACTCCCAAGCCTTCTGAAATCACTGGGACATGATTTAAAGCTCAGAACTGTTGCATTTTGCATGCTTCTAAAACCAGCACCAGGTGGATGATGTTGAAGTCTGCTGCCAGCTGGAGCAATAGCCATGCTCTCCACTCTTTTGGCTGTGGGGGTTGAGTACCTGGATCACTGGGCACTATGAATCCAATTTTGAGGAACACATTTTCTATGCCCCTGCCATTATGGAACATGGCATGGTCACTGCTATTATGGAACATTGTGCTCTGCAACTTTCACCTCAAAGCACAGTCTTTTAACTTTTGCAGTTTTGAGGCTGCAAAGGTTCCAGACTTTCTGCTTTTCCCAATGCCTTCAGACAATCTTTTCTATTCTGCTCCTTCCCAGCAATGCAGATCTCAGCTCTATCTTTACAGTCTATCTGTATCATTGGAGTGTCCTTTCTAGACAACTTTGCAACATTTTAAATCATCCTGGTGGACTCTTTGCTCTTGATTCACAACATAAATCTGGCTAAAATTCCCCAACAATAACCATGCTACTGCCTCAATATTTGACTGCCTTGAAACTTCTTCTGTCAGAATAACTAGTCTACCACCTTTAATCTTAGTCTCAGGCAAAGTCTCTGGACATATGCAAAATGCAGGCAAATTTTTTACCAAGCCATAACACATCATATGGAGTCCAACAAACAATGTAGTCCTTCTTTCCAGCAGAAACTTCCCAAGCTTGATCTTTACCCACAGAATTTCTATCAACCTTCTGGTCTTCCGAACTATGACTAGAATCTCTCATACAGAACAGCGTAAGGCATTCCACTGCTGCTTTTTCAGATGACATCTCAGAACCTTTCCAAACTCTTTCCACAAACATTTCCGAAAAGGTTTGAACAACATCATCAAGTTTAGTCACAGCAATGACCCTACATCTCTGGTACCAAACTCTGTCTTGGTTACTTCTCTTTCATTACTGGGACAAAGTATGTGGCATCTCAAATGAAAGAAGGAAAGGTTTATTTAACTTACAGTTTGTGGAAGTTTCAGTCATAATCGGCTGGCTCCAAGGCAGGTTAGCATGGTTCTAGGGCAATGCTGCAAACAGCAGCAAGCAAAGACAGCCAAGGCAAAAGGGGAGAAAGCAAGCCTCTTTTCCTCCTTTATATTGTACACAGGCCACCCTTCCCCATTCCACGAGTGGTGTAACACTCACAACATGGCCTTGATCTCTCTTGCACAGAAGGATATTTACAAAGTAAGAACTCTGGCTCCCTGCTGAGTCTCTTAGTTAAACTTCTAAACTGCTCCAGTTGAAACAATATATCAACCATAACACATAGTAATGGGAAATTCATTAAATAAATACTGAACTATAGATATTCAAGCAATCTAGGTATTAAAGCAATCAGAAATCAATCTCCTTAGAGATTATGTGGAGGCAATGATAGAAAAACAATAAGGAAATAAACTATGTGAATATATAATAAATAAATAATGTAGAGATTTTAATGTTTACAGTTACACTTCAGATAGTATAAGAGGAAAAATTAATTTTCAGTACGCAAAATAAGAGAAATTTAGTTTGGATGAGAAATAAACACATTTGAAATAGTAAATGTTACTTGGTAGGATCATAAAAATAGATTTTGAGAGATACAGTGTGCAAAGAAGAATGAGATTCATAGCACTATAACAACTAAATGCATTAAACATTATTCAAATGAGTACTACACAATTCCCATGGACATGATCACATCTGATGCTATAGAGATGTGAGGGTAGGCTTTTGGACAGAAGACTTCAGGTGGGAAGGGATGAACAGAGAGTGAAGGAGAAAATAAGTGAATAATATAAAATGAGCCTTTTACCAAAATCAGTCAGATGAGGAGATAGCATTAAACCTGGGCATTTCAGATATCTAAACCAATATGTGGTGAGGCAAACACATATTGTTGGAAAACAATGTGCAAAAAACAATGATTTTTGGACATAGTCAATTAGATAGCATCATTTCATAAAATTAAAACACTTAAATCAGCCCTATCTTGACAAATAATGAGTAAAAAATTAATAAATAACCCTAAAAGAAACCTAACTAAAGAAATATAGCAAAATAATTCTAAACTTCATTTCTGCTCACATGCGTACACATACACATGCACACACACTTTTTGCTTCACTGTTTCTTGCAGTATTATGAAGTATGATCACTTTTCTTCCTGTCACTACATTAATAAAAATAATAACTTGTAAGACTTTGACCAATGCCTCTAAAAGATGTTTAAATGTTGATTTGCACCCTTGCTTTTTATTTTCTCCTAGATTCAACTGGAAATTTCAACAGGAAAACTGACACATGGGGTTAACACTAGTTGGAGGACCGACTAAAAGAGAAAGAAAGCTTCTCACTTTGAAAAAGGGAAACAAACAAACAAACAAGGCAGTGGAATGCTTTTGAAGGACAAACTGCTCTCCCAGTGTAATTAATGGCAGCTAGTGTGGCAATCTGAGCAAAACCTCTGTGCGTTTGGCATCCTAGCTCAGCGTGGTCCAGAGTTCCCTCAAAGTCTGTGCTTCCTGGTGTGGTAGGCACTAATCCAGTGCATTTCCTCAGCACTTGAGAGCTCCCTATCCCAAATTTAATTCTGAAGAGTTAGCATGAAAACCACAAAGTATCTCAATAATGGTTTCCCAGTAACATTTAAAGAGTAGACTTTTAAAAATTAACTGCACTCATTTCTTTTGTCTTAGTTGCTACTCCTGTGTATCCCTTCGTTTTTAAAACTTCTTATGCAGTTTACTGATTATCCACTAGGTTAGCCAGTGCTCGGTGCTTTTTCCTAAATACTGACTCTAAGATAGTGGATCTCCTCAATTCCTAACTGAAGTGGTTTTCTGAGAACTTGGTAAAAATTTAGCAGATCATAATGACGCTTAACCCTACATTTTCATCAATATTTTGTTCACCTGAGGCAAAGAATAGCAGAGACTAGAGGTGTAAAGGTGACTTCCACTGTGTATCATGGATTCTTTGAATTAAAAACAAATGAAACACAAAAATCTATCACTAAAACCAAAAAGACCCTCACAAAAGTGAAAAAAAAATAAGTTCACAAAAACAACCAATTATTTCAAAATCTTTCTTTCTGTTTTTAGTCCCAGTCACATAAGTTTGCCAAGTCTCAGAAAGACAGACCAATTAAAAAGGGAATGTTTTTATTACATTATTGTTTTGAATATTTTAAAAATCATTGAGTTTCATTTGGAAGATTTTTGCATATATACAATATATTTTGTTCATTTTTCCCTTTATCATCCCTTTAGTACTTTCCTCCGACCACTTTCATAGTTTTAGGAGGTTTCAATGTGGATAATCCCCCCTAATTGCTTGTCCCCCTCGTATTCTCTTCTCAGTCGATGATATTCTCCAGTATACTTTCCTGTCAAATTTGTTTAGATTTTGAGGAAAAGATAAAATATTTGCCTTTCTGAGTCCATCTTATTTTGCTCAAAACGAGTCTCCAGATCCACCCATTTTCTTGTAAATGACAGAATTTCATTCTTCCTGGCAGTTAAATAATACTCCATTCTGTGTGTGAACCACATTATCTTTATCCATTCATCTGTTGATGTGCATCTAGTCGGTTCCACACTGGCTGCTATAAGTTATGCTGCCATGAACATAGGTATGAAGAAATCCTGATTTTTAGTGCAAAAAGACCCAGTGAACACAGTGGATAAAAGTGTTTGAAGCTTGGATTTTGTCTTAAACTCTCATTAATTGTGACTTATGCTTTTACCCAAAACTTTATAGTCAAGTTTCTACAAAATTAGTCCAAATGACTTGACAATTAATATCTGCCCATAGGATTATTTATCTTCAAAGACACAGTGAATAGAATTAAAGTTTAATGTTATTAGTAAGCTATACAGCATTTTTTCTCTGTATGAGAAAGTGATAAATAAATGTAATAAATAGAACAATCAATACAAAATCAAACTTTTGAATTTTTCATAGTAATTTATGATTTTTGTATTGATAGTTTTATTTATGTTTTATAAACACATGTAGGGTGACATCCAATTTTGAAAAGACTTTATATGAGTATGTATTTACCTGAATATTGAATTCTGACTTATAAAACCAAGTTGAATATCAGACTAACATGGGGAATCATGACCTTTAAAACCTGGTTTAAATTCTGAAGGGGAATAAATTCATAGGGCTATAATTTTCCATAATATCTCAATTCTTTAAGAACAAGCTTTAAAATTAGAGACTCCATTTTGATTCACACATTTTAGTTGAAAACTTACTTTTGTATATCCTTTAAAGAGTTCCAAATTCATGTATAAATATTTTTATGTTCATTGCTATATTTCAAAGGCGTTTAGTTTCACATAAGACAAACTTAGAACTCAGTAAGTTACCAATACAAAGTATTGGATCAAATATCTAAATTTTTACATGTATTAAAATATTCACTTCTTATCCTACCTCCCTTGATTGTTAATTTTTTTTTTCTATGTTGAGTTGTAGATCACTGAAAAGAGAAACAACAAGGTCATTTATTCAAATTGGTTGTGGATAGGATTTAATAAACTTCTCAAATGTCATTTATAGTTTAAATATGTTTGAACAGGCTTACCAGACATTTAATGTTGCATTTCAAATCTGATGTTGTATTTTCAGGCCAAATGTATTCCATCTTACCATTTTGTACTTTCAGAAAGCACAAAAAATTGGTGAAATGTCATAATTAAACCATACTCTGATTTTCCAAAGTCTGATGAAGTCTCTGCAGTTTGCCATAAACAACTCTACTCTTCAATCTCCTACCTGACCCTTTATCAATCAATCGAAAAATTTCTAAAACAAATGGCTCAGGATTAGGCTATCTCTATGCTTGACACTTTAAAAAAAAAATCTCCTCCCGCCTCTCTTACTGGAACATAACATAACTCATGCTCAAATCACCTTTTCTTTTCTCAAATAAAAACATCCTTTGCCCATAGTACATATTGCTAGGAAACTAATTTAATTTTATTTGCCTGATAACTGGAACCAAAATTTCTATTATTTTGAGCTGATAAGACTTCAAGTCATCATTCTGCATGCCAGTGGATGATTTCATCAAGGTAGGGATGCTGCTGTTATTGAATGCTGCCGATTATTTCAAAGGACTTTGTAGCATCTTTAGATCTCCTGGTCTTGTTAAATGAGAGCTCAAGGTTTGTTAAATGACAAGAACTTACATCTTTTGAGAAAACATTAGTCACTATTTTGTCAATTTTTTCATGTTTTAGAAATTTTAGTAAGGTATAATCATCATAACATACAACTTACTGGTAAAGACAATGGTAAATTAATAAAGACCATTGGTCTTTAGGGTATTCACAGCTACAAAGAATTAGAACATGGTTGGAACTCAATAACACTAAGTATGTTGCAAATGTAATTGATCTAAAATGACAAGAATTATCAAATCTATAGAAATACAGAGTATATTAAAAGCTATTCTAGGCTAGATAATGCTTTCTTTCAGAGTTGAGAGACATGTTCATTTGAGAAATTTTCACTTGCACCTGTGTTCTTCCTTCACTTTGTCTTTATTTGTCTTTTCTGAAAAAGCAGCTCAGTTTCTTCAGGCATGTTATGACATTGTCCCACACTAACTGAGAGATTCTGGTCACTATGTCAACACTATGCATCTGCAAAACACTTGTTTGTGTTATGATACATCAGTGAGTTTTATGGCCACTGCAGCAAGATGTCACTTTTGTCTTCCTTTTCCTCTAACAATCCTGTAGTCAGAAGTCTTGATATTTTGATGAATAATTTTAGGATGCCATTTAAACTAATTAATGTTGGTCATATAACCTATGCAATTTAAGCAGAAGAAGAACAGTATAGAGTTCTCTCACTGTATATATATATATATATATATATATATATATATATATATATACAGTTGCATTCAATTTGCCAGTTTCTTTCTTATTTCAGAGGCAGATAGGCTCCATAGCCCAAGATTATGTTATAAATTTCACTTCAACTGTATCTTTCATTTCTTCTAATTTGATAGCAAGGCTGTGTAGAATTCTATGCTCACTTTCTTCTTAATTTGAGGTCACATTTACTTAAATGAAGCTATATTCATGGTAAAATGCTATTTATTGCTGTAGTTGTGGTGTTCAATGAACATTCCATGTTGATGCAAAATGCAGATAACCCCAGAATGATTCATTGTGCAGTTAGCAAGATACATTCTAAATGCATTGCTTTAAATATTGACCTTTAAGAGTAGCATTTAAATATATAATAATAAATATTATTATTAAAATGTTTAAATATTATTTTTAAAGGAAATGTATTCGTTCTGAATCGTATGTCAACTCTATTTTGCTCCTTTGAACCATTTAACTATTTTAGAAAAAAGTCATAGAATTTCAAGGACAAGGTCCTTGTAAGGAAAAGGGTACAATTTTCACATTGAAAATAACATATTCCAATGAACTGAGTGCAAAAAGAATAATTCATTTTTCTTTTCCCTTTTCCTTTTAGTTTCATTTTATCACATGGTGATATATATATATATATATATATATATATGCCATTATCATTAAATGCTTAACTTTTTATAACTTTGCAATTTTTATTTTAATAACTGTTTTCAATATTACTACTGCTTCATACAAGTAATTTAGTTTTATCAATACTATTAAGATGGTGTAGGTACCATGAAAAACTATGTGAAACAAAATTCATGCCTTCATCTTTGCCAAGGTTAAATGCTTTTGTCCTCACTAGATTCATAGGTTGGAATTAGGACTTGCAGAGTGATGGTAATGGAACATGGGACTTAGAGATGTGATCAGGGGAGGAAGGCAGAGTCTCAGCAAGCTCCCTACGCTTCCTGCTCCATGAAGATACAAGATGGTACAAACACGGTTATGAAGAAGGAGGTTCTCACCAGACACCAACTCTATCAACAGCTCTACATGCATTGTCCAGTCTCCAGTTCTATGAGAAATAGATTTCCTTTTAAAAATCCTTTTAAAAATCTTCAGACAGTGTTATTTATTCTAGGAGCCCAAACTAAGACAGCCCTTATCTAATTTCCTGCACTTAAGTAAGGAAATCAACATAGGAAAGACAATTCACCTCTTTGGTTCTTAATTTCCTCTTAGTAAAATGGGTTCAGCAGCAGAGTTCAGAACTCCCCAGGGGTGAAAACAAGAGTCATACCTGTCAATCTTTCAAACCATATCTGGTCTATAGCAAGGTGAGTGAAATTAATTAATGAGGCAATATAGGACAATGAAATAAATCTGTCTGACCCATGTGAAAGCAAAGAATAAAATTTAAAATTCAATTCTTGATTGCTTTTTGTGATTTCTAAAATAGAACACAAACCGCATTAAAGCTGGGGATAGTGATACATGCTCATGATTCCAGCATTTTCAAGAGACAAGGGGATCAAACATTCAAGTCCAGCTCGAGCAACTTAGGGATTTAATGGGGCCTTCCCTGTGTTAAGATGAAAAATAATAAAAGGGCTGAGGATGCATCTCAATCGGAAGGTCCTGGGTCAAATATCAAGTAGTATAAAACAAACAAATAGACATCAAAAAGTATATTAAAAGAGACTTTTTCCTTTAGACATCATTATAAAATCAATGTTATTCTGATAATTTGTTTTGTTTTGTTTTAGTACTAGGCATCTAACTCACAACTTGTGTTTGCCAGACAGGCACTAATGCTGCTGAGCTAAATCCCCAGCTTTATTCTAATAATTTTCACATCACCTATATAGATCTATATAAATGAACAGTCATAACCTACACAGTGGCATACTGGCTGAGCCTTTGCTTGTGATTTCCCTCATATCTGCCCAGACAGTAACGGATGCATACCAAGTTACCTAGGCTCTTTTCATGAAGGGGATAATTTAAAAATGTGACAAAAGCTGAAACTATTGTATTCTTCTGTATTTCTGTAAGTCAGATGAGATCTATCAGTTGTATTTTAGATTCCTAACAAATATATAGTAAATAACTGAATTATCAAACTGGGCTTAAATCTTTTAGCATTTAAGAGTAAATGAAACATGGAAACTGTTCAAGGTTTGATTTAGAGCCTTAGTGAGACAATTCTCTCTCTCTCTCTCTCTCTCTCTCTCTCTTCCTCTTTCCATATTTGTAAAATACATTTAAAATATATGTAAACACAGTTCGGCTATTTTAAGGGCATTGCTACAGATTTCAAAATTTGCATTATAATTATTTGTTATAAATATTTTATAATGAAAATATATTTAAAATACAGCAGGATCTATCTATCTATCTATCTATCTATCTATCTATCTATCTATCTATCTATCGAGAGAAACTGATGCTGTGAGTTGCACATAAAGATGTTTTACCTGAGAGGCGCATTGCTTCTGAGGCTATTTCTGATATTTTCCCTGGAGACCTGGTTTCCCTTCTCCTTTGCAGAGGCACATTTGCCTTTATGTGTCAGTTCCAATATCATGGACAGGGCCTCTGAAGTTCTTTACAAAGTTAATACAATTAAATTTTGCATATTTATTACCTGGTGTTTAATAAATATTCAGTCACTTTCAAGAGGATATAAGTTCCAGGAGTTCTCAAGAATACTAAATATCACCACCTACACAGAACTCATCATACACATCTTTATATTAAAACATTCTTATAAATATCTAGAAACTGGATATCCAGTCTTGCCTCCAACCCACATTAAAAAAATCTGCTTACTCTTTTTCTTGAAGACATTGCTAAAGCCCTCACTTACATTATTTACCTTCTCCTAAAGAATCAACTTTTATAGGCAGAACAAACAATTCATACTTATAAAAGGAAAAGTATCCATAGTTCCAATTTTTGTTATATAGAAAAATGTTTCAATGTTCTACATGTAGTTTATTGACTCTATTATAATTTCATATATAATATTTTTATGTTTACTGTGTTTTCACTATTACATAAGGCTTTTGAATAATATGCCTTTAAAATGCATTATTAAATATGAAATAAATTGTGCTATTGATTTCCACCGAACAAATAGTATAGATTTTTTAAAGATCCCCTTAAATACATCTTCTTTTGATGAAATGAGGATTTAAAAAAAGCAACATAAATATCTAAAGATTATTGCCATTATTATCTGGCCTTGAGAAAGTAGTTTTAAGTTTCATGTCTTTTAAATATGCAATGAGTTGGAAGGAAATTGAAGTGTTTTGTGGAATCTTGTAATAAAATTGGTTAAAACGTATTCTGATGTCTTTCATATTTAAATTTTTAAATTCTAATTGCTACATCATACATTGTACCCTTATCCTCCTCGTCCTTAAACCAAGCTAGGACAGCAAACATTTTCAACAGAAAAGAATCATAAAATCTCCATTAGTATGATAGGACATGCTACGCTTCACTACACCTTTTTAATACCTTTTGATACTCGGGATCAAAATGTATTTGCAAGAACCTAAATAGAATGCCAAGAATGTGCTGATAAGGTGTAATACAAAGTATATTGAATGTTTCCATTTTAAAATTTTAGTACCATAAAAGACATAGGCTAGACACCCTCAAAATACTCCTCCTCCCTTCAAGCACACATACCACTGTTCCTGCCACTTTCTTAATTAGCCTTGGAAGTCCGTATCATGAGTGTACGTAGGTCATGCTAATGGCCACCTCCACACCCACGATTCAGAATGTTTACCTTGCGTGGTCATGTTGATTTGGGGAAAGAACCAAAAGTCTCACAGCGCTAGATTTGGAGAACAAGGTCAACGACGATGCGCTACAATGTTTGCATGAGCCTTTCCCATTGGGTGACACTCAGTAGCGCTACTCTCCTTGTGTTTAGATCACAGCTCCTTAAGACACTCATCAAGCAGGAACTCTAAAACTGAAGGTAGAAAGAATGATAGGTTGTATTCAAAATGAGCGGGAATATTTCGAGGGACATTAATGGCAATGTGTATTTTATTGTACTAATTTTTAAAAAATTAAATATACGTGACACTTTCCCATCCCCCTATACAGAAAGCTGTCCTCAGTGTTCTCTGCGCAGGGAGCACTTATCTAGACAGCAAATGTCTACCTGTGTGGGGATCTTTACTCAGGGCCAGCAACAGAGCATGTGCTTCCCTATCCTCCAGTTACAGGTCACCGGGTCTGGCTTCCTTATTTGAAAACTGGTGCTTAATTGATATGAAATTGAAAAGCTGTCCACTTTCATTCAGTTACGTAAAAAGTCTTCCATATAAAATCCATAACAAAACAGTAACTCAGGGTCCCCTATAAAACAATAATCTGCTTTGAATATTCCTTCATATTAATCATTCTATTCTTAGATATCTGACAGCAGTTTAGTACATACAACACACCCCAACCAACATAAAATAATATTTTTTCATATATTATGTTCTATTATTTCAAATTTTCAGTCTTCAAACTTAAACGAAAATTCTAGAGGAATTAATTCTTATCGTTATCTTCACCCTTGTACTATTCCAGTTATAACAGTTCCAGTGAATGTTCAAGTGATTGACTAGTGGCTTGAAAAAGATGAAAGTGGAAGAGAGGAAGTTATATACATACATATATATATATATATATATATATATATATATATAATTTATAGAGCATCTAAACTTGAAGTATCCTTGGATATATAATTATGTTTGTCTAGTATTTAATTATCCTAGAAGCTGGGATTTTATGTTTGTCTTTTTTTCTCTTTGCTGAAAATCATATCCTCATAGCAAATTAGGTGCTTAGCAAGCTTGGGAAAATCTGTTACTGCTACTGAGCTGCATCACTGAATCAGGGGCTTTGTCTGCGATTGTAGCCTCATTTCTGTATAAATACCTGGACCTCAACTTTGCTTCAGATAGTTTGAAGTCGACATGAGGAAGCTAATAACAGCTGAGCTCAGTGTACCTCTTCCTCATCATCAGACCCTCTCTTGTTCAGCACTGGCTTCTCCTATCTCCTCCAGATGATCTTCCCCAAGGCCGAGGAAGCTCATCTTCAGCAGCATAGCATCAGCCTGGCCAGCACTAAGTCCTGAGTTCAATTACTGGTACCAAAAACAAAACAAAACAAAAACAAAAAACACATGATCTTCTGCTGTCTTATTTTCAAAAATGCCCCTGAAGCTTGTTCCATGGATCACCTGAAAAATAAATTCTATCTAAACTTTAGTTTAAATTTATCTATAATGGAATATACTATTATTTCAAATCTAAGTGGAAATTTCAAATCTATGTCAAAACTAACTGGAAAAAAATAAAAACATTAAGGCCATAGGTAATTTAATATTTTTCAGTATTACTAATTCTATATGTCAAAAATAAATTGCAATCAATTATGAAGAGTGAAATAAAAGTCTAAATGTGTTTAACCTCTGTAGAAGGATGTCATTATTTCAAACTGGCATAGCTTTGAGTGGACTGAAACTTAGTATATTTTTTACCCCACATTCCTCACGTAAAAATTAGAACTTCAGAGTCAATTTACGGAAATGTTTTCCTTGGTTTAAATTATGATTTTATAAGTACACATTCAGTAAATAAGGAAGGCAGATCTTTCCTAGTTGATATATATAGTTCATAACACTATAATGATCATGGTAGAGTATGGAACAAAATGTTCTCTCTCCTTAGCTTACTTGCAAGTCATGGTCACCAAACAGGATACAGATCAAAATGAATACGAGAAATATCAAGAAAATTTCTGTATGTCTTTTTTAGTGGAAGATACATTTTAAGACAATATATAATGAATGGAGCCCAGTCTAATAAAATGAGACAAGTAAGCTATAGTACAGCTCCTCCAGTACTATCTCTTGCTATATTAACTATCAACTTCCAAGAATCATAAACCTATGTGAATCCTATCTTGACTTTTCATTGACCTATGTCTCCATACACACACTCACCTATGATTCATCTTGTACTTCTCTGTTGTCAAAATTCAAGATGAAAATTGTATTATTATTGAACTCACCTATTTCAATCTCCTTTGTTCTTATTATACCAGTGCTTACTAAGTTTTTCTTTTTTCTCTCTACACAAATATCCCTCGTACAGACATGTATCACCTCATGATTAAACTATAAAACTAGTGTGCTCTTGTTTGACATGTTATATGCATGTGCCTCATATTATACCTGCAGTGAAACTTACCCCTTGTTGTAGTATATCCCATTAGTTTTTCTGCATTTCAATTTTATGTAGTTGTTGTTTTGTTTTTTCTTTTGAGACTGAGTCTTAATATGTAGCCAAGACTGATTTCAACTTGTGGTGATCCTTCTACCTTAGCCTCTGGAGTGTTTAGGAGTAAGGTATGAGTTAACATATCTGGATATCAATCCTTGTATTATTACCTTATGTCCTTTTTTAGTATAATCGTTATGTGTTATGCCTTCATCATAACCATCTTTATGACTTGCTAACTTACCCAAAGTTTAAGTTTTTCTTTGTTTGGGTGTCTGCATCATTCTTGAAGGAGGATTTATTTTTTCTTTCACCTAATGTTAGCAAAATCACTAAACCCAAGTGCTTTTCCTTTGACTGAAGTATGGTTTATTTTTAACACATATAAACACACACACACACACACACACACACACACAAGCCTTACAAGAAGCACAGGATTTTATAACCTAGTGGTCCCAAAAGAGTATCCTGATTTGACTGATGAATCTCCATAGACTAGCAATACCCAGGGGAAAGAAATAAAAACTTTGGAAAAGGGTGATGTACAGTGAGACACCATCATAACTTGATCTTCAGTGACAACAATGACTGTAAGAGAGTACATTCTCTCAAAAATAAAAAGGCCACCTACAAAAACAGCCTCTTGTCACTATTCCTTAGTTAATACCAATAGACAATCAAGTTGCTGTTGCATTTTATCAGTAATCATTGAAATCCATATTTGGAAGGAGAAGCTGGTAAATCTAGGATGGAATGCTGCTATTGTATTAACAGTTGGTTCCATGAGAAGTTTACAAAGAAAAAGTTGTGGCTTTCATAGAGCAAGGAGTTTAGAGCAGAGATCAGAAAAGTTAACAATGAAGGAAACCTACTGGGCATGGACAGTCTTGAGACCCACGTAGCCGTTAGCTTGGGTTTTCACTGTTCAGTCCAGCTGATTATAATTGTAGGAATATGGATCTGGTGTTGTTATATAATTTTATTCATTTATCTTTCAAAAATCTGTCTCTTTTTTTTTAAACCTCACTTTGTATTAATTGTCTGTTACTTAACCCATTTGGCTAGATTTTAGCTATAGCTACAATGTTGCTTCATTTGGGTTTTACAATAGAAATTACAAAATACGTATTTGACATTTCTTTCAATCTCAAATAATACTTTTTCAGATCTTAAACAATGAACATAGTAGCATAATATTTTAACTTCATTTAGGTTCCTTTTTTTTCTTTTCATACTTTAATTTTTTTATAATTCATAAACCAAGACATTATTTTTATACCTTTGGTATTATTGATTTAGACAACTAATGTTCCTTTATATTTATCTGTATATTTGCAATTTATAGTGATGTTCATTCCAATTTAGATATTAATCCTTTCAAAAATTTAAACATTAATATTTATTGTATTCTGGACCTGTATGTGATGAAATCTAAGCTTTTGTTTTTGACAAAAATCTTGGCTTTCTTTTAATTTTGAAAATATTGAATATAGAATGTTATGTTGATGTTTTGTTGTTTTGTTTTCATTTTTAAAAATTTATTCCATTTTATTATCTTTGGATTAATTATAATTTTCAATAAGAAGTCACCTGACATTCATGTTATTGGTCCCCAAATATTTTGAGTTTAAGGATTTTCCACAATATATTCAGGTGAAATTTTATTCATATTTATCTTACTGGGGATTTGATGAGTTTCTTCAGTCAGTGAGCAAATATATGTCATTAGTTTTGTAGAATTTTCTCCTAATACTAATTTTGTGTCATTATTACTTTTCTCTTTCCAACACTTTACCTGTGGATATTAGGGACTTTGATTCTCTAAATGTCTATAGTGTTTATGTTTTCTACTCTTTTCGTGCCCTCTTATTATCTATAATATAAAATACTTATTTTTTAATTGAACTGCATGAAAGGTTCCTAATACTATATTTGGCAGGGTTTAGTTGATATTAAATTCATCTAATGTATCCCTAATTTTAGACATACTTTTGTGCTTCTAGAAAATTTGTTATACTGATTTCTTACTCAACTACTTTGTCATTCATAGTTATTTTCATCTACAGTCTTGTCTTATACTTTATTAGGTACAATTACAGTTGTTTAAAAATTCTTATTAATTTTAATTTTGGATCATATCTTTTTTGTTATTTATTGTCTTATTTATAGACTAGTGACCAATTTTCCATTTTTTTAATGCTTAATAATTTTTTAAAATTTATTTTATAGAGTTTGTCATATTTTATGGGTCCTGAGTTTTATTTCTATAAATAGCATCATGCTGTGTTTTGGTAGATAGTCCAAATACTAATAAATCTGTTATAATCTTTTAAGATTTGCACAGACATTTTCTTAGGATATGTCTGCCTCTAATTTGGAACTTACTTCTAGAGAAGAGTACTTCTTAAAGAATGGTAGTCATTCTTTTTTTTTCTTTTTTAAATTTTTGTTTATTTAAAGAGAAAAAAACAGAAAAAAGGTAGAAATATTACAGAATTTTAAAAAAAGGATAAAGAGTAAGAGATCATTGGTTGATAAATTATATATTTTCCTTTTAGAAACAGTTGTTCAAGTTAGAGCATACAAAGTAGACACTCAAGCAGTGAGACTGCAAACAGATCTGTCCAACAACCCAATAAGAAATTGGAAGTAGGGTTATCAATCCTATACACTTAAATATTCATGGAGTTATATCTTTTATAGCACTTCCTATTTCTTCTCTTTTTTATAATAGCAATTATGCATTTAAAAAATTTATTTAAAGAGAAAAACCAAAAAGAAAAAGGTAGCAACAATACAGAATTCTAAAAGAAAAAAACATGAAGAAATCACTATTTGATAAATTACATATTGTCATCTTGGATGTAGTTGTTCAAGTAACAAAATTAATGGATACATAGTAGACATTCAAACAGTGAGAGTGCAAACAGTTCTGGTCAAAGATCCAACAAAGATTCAGCAATATGGTCATCTATTTTACATACTTAAACATACACACAGTTATAACCCTTAGAGCCCTTTCTCTTCCTCTCTTTTACCATAGCAATTATACATTTTGTGTTTTATTACTCTTATAGTTCTTATCACTTTTTACACTAGAGACACAACATGATATTTATAAATATGATTCTTGTTTCACTAATGAGAATAGTCTCAAGTTGTCTCCATTTACCTATGAAGGCATCAAGATCATCATTTTTATAGCTGAGTAATAATCCATTGTATAAAAATACCACATCTTTTTCATCCACTCTGCGGTTGATGGGGATCTTGATTGTTTCCAAGATATAGCTATTAAAAATTGTGCTGCTATGAACATGGGTGTACATATATCACTGTGATATGAACTTGTCAGTTCTTCTGGGAAAATACCCAGGAGGGGAATAGCTGGATTGAATGGGGCTTCCAATCCTAGTCTTCTGAGAATTCTCCATATGGATTTCCATAATGGTTGTACCAGTCTACATTCCCACCAACAGTGGAGCAGTGTTTTTTCCCCCTCAGCCTCGCCAACATTTGTTATCAGTTGATTTCTTGATGGCCACTATTCTTTCTGAAGTGAGGTGAAATCTCAATGTTGTTTTTAATTTGCATTTCTCAAATGACCAGTGATGGTGAACATTTCTTCATTTGTTTATTTGCCATTTGTATATCTTTCTCTGTGAACTGTGTGTTCATCTCAGATGCCCATTTTTGAAGAGGGTCTTTGAATTTGGGGAGCTTGATGTTTTTGAGTTCTTTATTTGTTCTGGACATAAGTCTTTTGTCTGAGGGACTGCTGGGTAAAATTCTTTCCTACTCTGTGGGTTTTTTTTTTCACTCTGTTGGTGATTTCCTTTGAAGTGCAGAAACTTTTCAATAATATGAGATCCCAGTTGTTAATTCGTTGAAATGTTTCCTGTGCAGTTTTCATTTTGTTCATAAATTCTCTGCCTACCCCATGTCTCCAAGACTTCTACCTACCTTGTCTTCCAGTAGATTTAGTGTTTCTATTTTAATATTTAGGTATTTGATACATTTAGACTTTAGTTTTGTGCACGGTGATATGCATGGATCTAGGTTTCAGTCTTCATCATGTAGAGAGCCAATTTTTCCAACACCATTTATTAAAGAGGCTGTCTTTCCAGTGGATATATTTAGCCCCTTTATCAAATATCAGGTGGCTGAGTGTCTTTGTAGTTGTGCTTGCATCTTCTAATCTGTTCCATTGATCCTCAGGTCTATTTCTTTGCCAGTACCATGCTGATTTTATCACTGTGGTTTTGTAGTATAGATTCAAGTCAGGACTTGAGATGCCTCCTGCCTTGCCTTTGCTGCCCATAATTGCCTTTGCTATTGTAGGTTTCTTCTGTTTCTGAATGAATTTTAGGAGTGTTTTCTCTAGATCTGTGAGGTATGTCAATGGTATTTTGATTGGGATTGCGTTAAATCTGTATAACAGTTTTGGGAGTATGGCCATTTTCACAATGTTTGTTCTTCCTAGCCAAGAGCAAGGAATATCCTTCATTTTCTAATATCTTCTTCAATCTCCTTTTTCAGCATAGCATAATTTTAAGCATAGTATAATTTCCAGCATATAGGTCTTTTACATTTTTAGTCAGGTTGATTCCTAAGTATTTCATTTTTTAAGATGTTGTAAAGGGCGATATTCCCATAACTTCTCTCTCAGTGAGTTTTTGTTTGTGTACAGGAATGCTATCGATTTTTGAGCATTGAATTTTTATCTAGCTACATTGCTGAACTTGTTTATTACCTCTAGTAGACTTTTAATGGAGTTTTTTGGGTCTTCCCAAAAGACGAGAGAGAGAGAGAGACAGAGACAGAGACAGAGACAGAGAGAGACAGAGAGACAGAGACAGAGACAGAGACAAAACAGAAAGAGAGGAAAGCATGTTTAGACTGAGCCTAGGAACTGTAATTTTTAGTAGAGAAGGACAGTAATTCAAGATAGAGATGCTTATCACTCAGCTACTGACATCTGCAGAATATTTAGAAATGAAGATTTGAAGGGAATAGGGAGAAGTGAGGGTTACTTGGAAAGTAGAATAAAGAACTGTTAAATAATTGGGTATAAACAGGAAATGAAAAGGAAGCATCTGCAATTTTTCAATTTAAAACCCTCATGACTTTCATTTTTTAATTTGGATGACTAAACAGTACCCTGTTTCAAATTTCTCCACCAAACTTATTTTGAGATTTCACCCATATTTTGAGGTCTTAAAATGGGGAATCACGTAGAAACTTTCAAGAGACGATTAGCTCACAAAGAATTTGACAACATGAATGATCAACTAATTTGTGGACTAACTAATGTGTTATCTCTAGAACAGGGCAGTTAACAAATGCCAGTTTGGCAGTTTCTTGAATGTACTCCTGTCATAATGTGAGGCCCATGCTACTTCAGATAGCTGCAAATAGTAATAATGTGAAAGAAAGCTTTTTCCAAATACTGACCTTCAACTTTGAGCACTCCACCCTGCATAATTGTGATTTAAATTAAACTTTATTCTTCATAAATTACTTAAGCATTGGCATTCAAGTATAGTAACATAAAAGTAGAGTAATTCCTAAAATTGGTATCAAGAAATAGAGCTATGCTAATAATAAATATCTGGAAATGTAGAAGAAGCTTTTAAAATATGCAATGGTCAGGGGAAGAAAAATTTTGTTAGAATGGATTAGAAAGACCCTGCATCCTTATGAATGGATCATTAAGAGTGATCCTTGTGAAGGCTCAGAATGATGCTAAGTAGACTGAGGAAAGCCTAGAACTTCTTGGAAATTACTTGAGAGATCATAATTAGATAGAATGCCAGTAGAATTATAGTCGGAAAAAGCCATGCTAGTCTAGGAAGGTGGAGCGAGATACTGGAAATGAGCGGGAAGGCCATCCTTATTTCTGAGTTGCAAATAACTTCTCTGCATTGTGTATGCCTAAGGCTTTAAGCAACACTGATGTATATATAAAAATTTGGTATAAAAGTTGTCTAAGTGCCACACCTTGGAGGCAGTGCATGGCTATTTGGCTGCTTTCAGGGAAATATAGGATGAAGGGAAACAAAGGAAAACTTTGGAAATTTGCAGTCTAAAATATAAAGGGCAAAGTAGCATGTTCAGGGGATAGTACTGAGGTTTTGGTGCACTGACAGCTTGCTAAAGGGTTTAGCATGGATTAAGAGGAGTCATGTGCTTTGTATCAGGAAAACACGCCGAAGAAACTGTCTTAAAGTCAGTTCTGAGTTGTTGTGATCACCCTCCCACTGCAGGTTCAGTGGTCTGGGTGGAGGCCAGAAAGATTGAAGAATGGTACATGACATGATCCATCAGACTGCTGTTTAGGGCTGCCTTGGAGCCCCAACGCATTGCTTAACTATCTCTAGCTGTCACTCCATCTGTGCAAGTTGTGTCTGGTGAAGACAGTAGGGTTGGAAAGCACAAAAGGCAAATCTTGGTCATGTACATTCGTTGCTCAATTTGTAGACACTTAGGTGTGAATCTGTGGGCTTCTGGCAATTCACACTGCAATTTCAATAAGCTGCTCAATTTCCTATTGAGTGGCTTATTGACTGAGAAAGACACTCGATAAACGAGACACCTTAGAAAGTTCCTACTAACAGAGCAACTAATAACACAACACGAACTTGGTGGGCTGATTGTGACACCCCAGAACTGCAGACTCTGAGGTGCCTGCTTCTGAAAGCTGCAGGCACCAGTGTGCTTCTGAAACCCAGGAGGACTGGAGCATGAGCCGCTAAAAACCACAAAGCTCCAAGTGCTGTACAAACATTAGTCTCAGGTGAATTACCTGGTCCCTTGTGAACCACTACAACAGTGGAAAGTGGAAGAATACAGGCAGATTCTATACCAGTAAAACTGGAATATTATAGGACCAGCTACTTCTAGTAAGAAAAGATTTTATTTTACTTTTTTGACACATTAAAAATGACCAATTTGACTCACTTCTCAATGTAATGTGTTCTAGTGCATGCTGTGGATATATTTACTATATGTTAAAAAATTCTAGAAACAGATATTTTCATACCAGAGATTATGAACACATCACAATATGTAAAAATACGTAGAAACAATAGATATACAATTGTTTGTAAGCCATTTTCTATGCATATTTGCGTATAATTCCATGAAAGTTAGCAATTTATTAACAGTTTAACTAATCCAAGAACTACAATAAAAGTTGCAAGTAGAAGTATCACTAAGACTACATCTTTTCTAAAAATAAGAGAATAAAAATACTACACATAAATTGGGATTGAATTAATAACCTTTTATTCTGTCAGTTTCATCTAATGGATACTAGAGGAAACATAGGCAAGTCTTTGTATAGTAAAGATGATGTGGATTCTTCTACAAAACTGTAAAACTGTTTCAGATATTCATGCTCATTATAGTCTGTAAAATAAATATTAATCCTGCAAATGACTTTTTAATTTTATTTTCCTGATTTCCAAAAACATTCAGAAGAGCCATTAGTGAAACTCAGAAAAATCTTTATTTTGTTAGGAGTCATGCCTTCAACTTCAGCATATACTAAGTTCAATCAACAATTCCTGTCAGATAACATTCAGTATGTATGGTCACAGGTGCTTCCTTTGTCTTTCTGCAACAAGGATTAATTGGGTTCTTGACTGTGAAAGAGGAAAAATGACGATAGTTGTGCCCAATGAACGCGTGAGCTCCAGACATCTTCTTGTGGTTGATAGAACTGCATTATACAAACTAAAAAGAACCTAATAAAATGAAGAATGGACTAACATGTATAAATAAGCTCTGAGTGAAGTATTACATTGGGTTAGTTATTTAGAAAACTGACATATATTTCCAGTAACATTGGCACTATATTGGAGTATATGTGACTCAAAATAAAAATGTATTTTGCATTAATGTTTTGAAAATAGAGTAATTAGTCTAACAAGTAATAGTTTTAAAACATTTTAATTCATTCTTTTCTTGTTAAAGAGGCAGAAATTCCAGTCTTATACACGACATGTATAAATTCCTACAGTTTATACAACCATGTCAAAAGATGTCCTGACTTGCCTGTCTTCATGAAAAATAATAGACTATAAAAATTATAAAGATGTTAGGAAAAAGCAGAAAGTGAAAAAATGATGGCAGTAAGTGACAGAATTCACATAACAAAGCTCATAGTTGCCATAAATTCTTTTACAAAAGGAAAAGGAAAATATGATGGATAAAATTTGAGACAGGATGAATGGGAAAAAAGAACCTTATGTAAGCTGTAACTTACATAGTGACAAAACCAATTAAATATTTCCCTATCTAAATGTCTACATTACAAAATAAAATGAAAGAGACTAAGAATGACATTTTAAGAAAATGACTTACCTTAAAATCTATATATAATGGCAAATCTTCTAAACAATTTAGATATTAAGCCAGTAATTCATTATACTTTCAGCATTTTTTATGTTTTTAAAGGAATGCCATAGCTTGTCCTGAGTGCTTTCATTTATACTTTGTTGTTGGTTTAAGGGGAAAAATAAATATAGATTCCCACAGAGATGAAGTGTATACAGGAAACTTGGAGTCAGAGAAATGATCTTGGAAAGATGTGATAAATTTAGTATTATAAAAATCTCCACTTGAGAGTGACAGGAAATTGAAACAAAGTGTATAGGAAAAGTGCAGTCTTTAAAAGTCCATTTATAAATGTCACAATATCAAGGAAACCTATTTCTAAAGACAGAATTTCAATTCATTTTGGTGTTAGGTGTCAGTGACAAGCATTATAGGTCAATCCTTAGTCAATGACAAAAAGCAAATGAATGCCAAATATTTATAAATACACTAAACTACTCATAGAAGGTCACACAAACACCAAGTACTTTGTAACTCAACCCTGAGTAATATAATTACTTATTACTCATCCTGACCTTAGATAAAAATCTTTAATAGTGGCCGTAGGACCTACATGATGTCCTTTCTCTTGGGGCAATTACTGCAGTCCTGTTCAACTCAGAAAGAACTGTATCACATAGACTGTATATAGAAGAGTGATTTGCTAGTAGTAAGTGTCTTTTCAGAGAGTAGAATTCTACATACTAGATCAAGAAATTTCAAAGGTATTATTCTACATGTGTATTTTAAATGATATTTTAATTTTTGGGGACAGTAGATTTTCTGTAAATAAAATATAAAGGATTTAGATTAGAAAAGCACACAATTTTTGGTAATTTAGTTAACCATGAAAAGTTCCTCTTTTCATCACACATAGTAGCTATGTGTTTAAAGACAAAAACTGTGTGGAGTGTTTACAAATGTATGCAGTACTTAATTTTTTGTAATGAGTAAAAATATTTTGGGAATTTTTGACAAAAAAATCATACATCTCCATGCATGTGATACTTTTCATGAAAGAAATCCCCAAAAACAATTTTTGATGTATTTATATGTTTCTCAAATATCTTGATGACGTTCAAACTTAAATATAATAAATCCATAAAAAGGTAAAATCTTAAAGAAAAACTTAGCTTCCGGACTGAGCACATTGAATTAAATTTGTCCTGAGATGGAACATCAATAACAATTACTTGGTTTTATAATATTCTTCCTAACAAATAGAAATTTTCTAGAAATAAACTGGCAGTACTTTTGGTAATATGTCTTGATTATACTTTATATATTGATAAGTCTTTAAATTCTTAATTAAAAAATTGAGTCAGTTAATGGCATTCAACGCCTTTTGTTTCTATTTGTCGGCCTAGAGTAATTCCTAAGGATTAGATGAAATTATCATTGAAATTGGACAGATGCATACTGACAGCAATCAGTAATATATACTGTTAGATGATTTTAGGGAATGCAAACAATTTTAAATCTCATATTTTCAACTCATTCTCAAAAGTTTCAAATTGTGGTAACAAGCTAGTGTTTGCTTCACCAGTTTGAATCTGAACAGTTTTATCTAAAGATATGAGATAAAGGAACACTTAATTTTTACTATATAGAGCAAAGTAGATTGAAGTGCTAATATCATTTCTACTGTTTTGCATATAAGCTCATTATAGATCTTAGTGAAAAAATGTAACTATTTTATAAAATATGGCTTTTCAGTGTACTATTTTTCTAAGAATAAATTAAATATAACATGATTGCTTTTGCTTTCTTTTAGAAACAAAAGCCTCTATAAGCTATGGTTTCATGCATATGAAATGTTCTGGAAACTTCAAGGCTGCATTTAATATGGTTATATTATTTCATTTAAAATGCAAGGTCTGTTTGTCCTTGTTGACAATAATTAGCAATTAAAGTCAATTAAGAAGAAATAGAATTAAAGAATTGATTAAGCTTTATTTGCATGATGAGTTAACTTTCTCAAGACAAGATTAGGTTTTAATATTTTTTACTCCTAAAGTCATAAGCATTCATATTGTTTTCCCCATTTATAAAGGAAAATGACAGAATTTATGGTCTCTATATCCCTGGCCTTCATTATTAATTAAATGAGCTAAGCTTCAAGTAGATCAATTTTTTTTTCCTTTCCTAAGCATTTGTACCAAATAAACCACAAGGATCACAACTCTTATGTGGCTTTGTTGCATTTATCTCCCTATTAACACCAACTTCATCAGTTTATCATATTTATTAAGCTCCATCATTGTGTAAAACTTTATATTTTGTGTTACTGGTGAGATACTCTTGAAAATTTTAGGTTTCTCTATTTTAAAAATTCATATTTATGCACAACTGCTTTCATAAAATAATTGTTGATATTGCGTTGACTTGCCATTGTTTAAAACCAAAAAACCAGAAAACTTTAGAGTTAATAAACTTACCTACTTTCTTTTCACTGACTAATCCTCAAATAAAATGATCTTCAATCATTTATCTTTGATATTCTTCTAATGAGTTGTTCTTGAACTGTCATTACATTGTTTATCATCTGTAAGTATTATCCATTTATAAGCTGCAATAAAACCCTTGAATATAAAATTTCATTTCATTTCCTTCTATTATCTAGTAATTTTATTGTCAATTTTACTTTCTACAATTATTACCTTTATAGTTTTAAATAGAATATTTAACTGAGGGTCTTAGCTTAGTTGCATAGCCATAACAAAATGCGGTAAGTTACAGAGTTTAAGAAATGAAAATTTACTTCTTACTTTGCTGGGGCTGAAAGGCCCTGGCAAGTTCAAGGTCAGGATGCTGGGTACTTCCATTTCCAGTAAGACTTGTCTTTTGATTGCAGTTACCCACTTTCTTGCTGTGCATCATCTCTCTGTTGGCTCTTTTTATAAGATAATCATCATGATGACTCCTGTCTCCAGACCTCATCTAACACAAATTAATTCCCAAAGGCCCCATCTCCAAATACCATAACACTGAGAACTGAAGCCTTAAAAATGACTTCGAAATTTGAAGGAGGGTATGAACATTTTACCTCTACAACATTACAAACATTTATGATTTTCTAAGATTTATATACTTCTTGCATAAAAAATATATTCATTCTATCCTCACAGCTTCAAAAATCTCAAGTCAATCTATGTCACCTCTGAAGTCTAAGGCTGAAATTTTATTTAGATCTCATTTTAATACGATGAGGTTTGAGATACAAATGACAATGTTTCAAAATTTTTCTCTTCTTATGAATCTGTGAACTGGACCAGTGAGTGATGTGCTTCCAAAATATATGATGGACAGATGGAGATATAACATTTTCACTCCAAAAAAGAAAAGAAGAGAAGGAAGAAAAGAAGAAATCAAGATAGGAAAGAAAGAAAGAAAAGAAAGGAAAGAAGAAAAGCAGGAAGGAACAAAAAGGGGGAAAGAAGGAAGAGGTGATGGGTTCCAAGGAAGACTAAACTGCTGTAAATACATTCCATTAAATCTTAGCACTGAGAATAATACTCTGTTGCTTGATGCTTTACCTTCTAGATACACAGGGGTGAAGCTTGTATCTCTTTAAGGCCCTACCATGTGAAGATCCCATATTTCGAATATGTTTTCTCCTTAATTTCATTTTTATTTTACTGTAATTTATTTTTTTCATGCATAATTCTATTCATATTACATATAATATCAAATCCTGATACTCTTTGATTTCTTTTTTCTCCATTTCCTCCCCTCTCACCAACCCCTAGCTCCCTTTTCACATGTCAACCCACCCGTTTCCCAAGACTCCAGGAAGTCACGTAGCCTTTTAAAACCAAGAGAAGAGCCTCACCCTGTGAAACCTGGAGTGACTTTGCTCAGTCTCTGTTGCCCTCCGTGTCATTATTCTCAAATGAAATTTTCAAAATTGCACATGGCATGTAGAAAATGTCTCAATGTTACTTACTTTTATAGAATTCTACATTTTAAATTGATTTTCCAAAGTAGTTGTTCATAGACAGTGTTAGCTCTACTAAATCTGGCTACCATCACAACTGATGGTCACCTGATACTAACGATATTTTAAGCATATTATTTTTAAAGTTTATTTCTATTACTATGTGAATCTGTTTGCTACTTTTAATGTTCAGAAATATCACAAGTTTGTGGGAAATATAACTCATAGATTCTGCACAGTAGTCAATAGAACTTTCCTTACTTTTTACTTTTTTACCAAAAAGAAAGAATATAAATCACACATGAACATGGTATTTCTATGATGCTTAGAAATAAAATACCCAAGCAATTCAAATGGCACAAAAATATTGATAACACCATCAAGCTAGCTCTCTGGCTCTGACCATTTTACTGCTTTGAAATCTGTAATAACAATTTGCTTGACTTATCTGGTGAAAAATGTATAGTAGATAAATTAACATTTTTTTTATTTTAAAGAGACAAAATAAAACAATTTCAAAACAGGGTATTAGGAGAGTTACACTAATTAATAAACTAATTTTGAAAATAAAATTTTATTGACTCATTCCCTCACAATCTTTTATTCATCTCCTCTCCTACAAGTACATCCTTACAAGGTTATACAATTTTAGTTTTTCCTCTTTTCTCTATTGTGCTATTTCATATTATAGGTATACTGCAATATTATTTTTCCTGTGATTAGACATTTGAATTGTTTTCTATATTTTAACTTAAAAATCATATTTTAAAACAATTGTTGTTCAATTAAACTCCCGTTCAGATGTGTCTATTTCTCTGTGTCTCTGAAGAGAATGATTTGAATTATTCACGTATGTGCAACTTCCACTTGCTAGTCATGATGGAGCTACTGTGTTGGAAAAAGGATGAATGATTCCAAAATTCTATGAAAGTTTATAATATTCTTAACTTAAATTCGGTCAGTATAACAAGTAGAAAAAGTTAACCATTGTGGTTTAAATTTAGATTCCTCTGTTTCTGATGAAATTGTCATTCTCAGAATGTGTCCTGTAATCCACGTCAGAGTCCCTTCTTGGCTTTCACTTCTTTCTTTCTATTCCCATCTACTCACATTTTAAGTGTTTGAAAAGCATTTTACTTCTTGCTTCCTGGAAAACAGTTTTACAGTCTGGAGTTTGAATCTTTACTGGTCTAAACTACCATAAATTTATCCTCTTAATCTGTGAAATGATACCTGGGGCCTTTCCAATTTTGTTCCATCATCTGATGAGCAACGTAAATTCATTTTAATACATTTTATTAAAATTTGCTCTGTGCTTTGTCTTATTTAAAAATTTTTCTCTTTCTCAGTTCTGAAAGCAATGGAGTCTATTTCTTCTAAATTTAGAATATTTCATTTCATGTAAAATAGCCCTTGCATTCTCTGAACTGATTTTACTGTATAATGTAAAGATTCAATTTGATGTTTTCCCATACAGATGATCAGTTTTACTAGCATCATTTATTTATTGGATCCTTGTTTCATTGCTTCTTGTTTTCAAAACCAAGTCTGGTTTTATGTCTTGCTCTCATTTTGTATATGTCTTTTTTCTGATTCTCAGCTCTGTTTTGTTGTTTAATTGATCCATCTCCATACCAATAGTCCATCTGCTCCTTGGATTGGGAGATGCCACCCTCATCACATCTCTTATGATTCTACATGAAAAAATTCCAGGCCCAGCTACCTGTATATCTGTGTCATTGCTCATGATTGCATTTACAACCAGTATCCTTGAGGAATGAGATAACATTGCTTATGTATAAAGAACAGCCCTGATCACTGCTTTCTAATTTCCCAAACTTGCTGATCTTTTCCTGGAATGCAATCTTTTGCATGCAGAGACATTTAACTAAATACTCTACATCTCTGTCATGAGACTTGAAGCCGAGAGGAACTGATTATCCTTGCTGTGCTACAAACAGGGAAGGCCTTTTTCTCTAACACAGAAGTATTTTACATTCTGCTAACATCAGTGAAAAAGGTGAGATGATTCGTTAGCTTACAAATATGACAAAAATAACATGCCAGACTTTTTATTTTTTCTCATCTATGTATGTTTAACCTCAGATTATGAAATACACTGACACTCATAGGAAATATGACTAAAAACTCTATTAAATCTGAAGACCAATTTGAAGGGAAATTTTTCAAGTTTGAAGGATATGTGTGAACTTACTTATAAACATAAGGTTTGGGCCCTCAAAATTCTTAAAAATAATTGTAATAAATTATGTATATAACATTTTTTAATAAAAAAAATTCCTAAATATCTTTGTTAAATTTATTCCTAAATGTAGCATTTTCTTACTACAAGCTGTTCTGTTTAATTAAGAACTCTTTCACTAGGCAGGCGTGGTGGCATATACTTGTAATCCCAGCACTGGGAGGCCGAGGCAGGAGTATCATGAAGAGTTCAAGGCCAGAGTGAATTTCATTGTGAGTTCAAGGTCAACGTACACTACACAGTGAAACCCTGACTCAAAAACAAGCAAACACAAAACACAAAACACATAAACAAACAAAAACTAACAAATTTTTGTCATGAAATTGATACTCCTTTAAGCAAATAAATTCTTTGGTATGAAGTTGTTCATAATTTTACCTTATTATCCTTCTTATATATGGGAACGTTCAGTTGCAGTTTCCTCTGCTGCTTCTCACTCGTAGGTGCCTGCCTTCTCCTAAATTCTTAATTTTGGTATTATTTTATGAAATTTGTTGTTTACTTTAAAGAATCAATTCTGATATTTAGGGATTTTCTCAATTGTTTTGTATTTTATTTCTTTCTATGCATATCTTATTATTATTATTATTATTATTATGTTTTAGGCATATTTTTTATCTACTTTATTTTCTAGATTTTAAAGATAGCAATTTTGAGTTTTTAAACGACCTGAATTCTATGTCCATAAAGTTTTTAAAATCTGTAAATTTGTCTGTGAAAACTGTTTGAACTAGTATCCTGCATATTTTATATAAGCTCCATCTAGTGTTATCTTCAATTAGTTTGAAGAATTTCTGTTAACTTTTCTTGTATTTCAGGTCTGCTGGTGATGAATTCTGTTATTTTCTTAGTTTATGTGGGCTACTGTATCAAAACACTGTAGACAGGATGGTTTAATTTAATAAAGATTGATTTCTCACAGTTCTGGAATCTGAAAACTTAAGATGAAAGTGTCAGCCAATGTACTGTCTGGAGGAGGTCCCCAACTGGGTTGCAGGTGGCTCAATTTTGTCCTCAGATGAATGAAAGGAATGTCATTTGTCTTCGTCATTTTAAAGGCCATTAATTCCAACATGAGGTTTCCATTCTTATAACCTCATTTAAATCTAATTACATCTCAAAGAGTCTACCTCCTAATATCCTCTCACTGTGAGGTAGGGTATTAACCTGTGAATATTTTGGGAGAGGTTTGCTACTACTAATTTACATACTCTAAAAATTATCTTTTACCGTTACATATTACAGATACTTGCAATGGTAAGGTGTCTTCATTCCCAGTTTTGTTTTATTTTTTCCTATTAATCATTTTAACATATTATACTACCTTTGTAATTTCTGATGATTTATCAGTGTCTTTTATCAGTGGGGTAAAAACTTATCTATTTTAGTTGCTAAGCTATACTTTACTTAAACATGGGATACCTGACAAGTATTCTCTGAACTTTATAATATATAAATTTATTTTCTTATCAAATGTATAGATGTTCTACTGAGATTTCTATAAATACTATTTCTGACACATTATCTTTCCGCTATTAAAAGGTCTATATATAATTCTGTTATAGATATATATGTATGTATCACTAAATTTTACTGTTACTACTCCCAGCTATTGTCGTCTTATTTTGCAGCAAGATTCCTCCATATTCTTCAGATTAGATAAATTCTAGTGGTTTATATTCAATTTCCTTAATTTTTCATTTGATAGTTCCATTTTGTTATTTATCCTAAAACAGATTTTTACTTTTAAGTCTTAGAATTTGGTTCTATTTTTATAGGTTCTATTTCTATGCTGAGATTTCCTAGATATGTATTCCCTATAAGTAACTAGTTTGCATACTAAATAGACATTACTTCATGGTGTTTATGTCTAATCTGGAGAAACAGAGGTCTATCTCTGTTGGTTATCTTTACCATGATCTAGGACACATTTTCTGTTATCTGATATTTGAATGCTATACTATTGCAAAACTGAATTTTGTTTATTGATGTAGAAAATGTCATTTTGTTTTGTTGGTGTTTTCATAGCTACCTAACTACATCGTTCACAAGTGAGGCCTTTCAGGTTGTATTTTCAAAAATTATTGATGCTATTTTATTATTTTTAGTTGCATTTTGTCTCACTTTGGCATATTTCAAGAGTCCACTGGGGTCAGAGCACATACCCTGTGGGAACTTTTGGTGCTTTCTCTTCAGCTGTCTCATTCTTAGATTTCTAACCTGTTGCAGTTACTTTTCTCATTCCTGGGACAAAATACACAACAACAAAGTTGAAAGAAAAAAAGTTTTATTTTAACCTTCAGTTTGTAGAGTTTTCAGTTCACAGTCAGCTGACTCCAAAGCAGGGTGGCATGGCAAAGGGGCATCACAGAGGAGAAACAGTCTGTGGCATTGTAGGGCAGGCAGAAGGCAGCTAACAGCAAGCAAGAGCAGCAGCAAAAACTTTCCCTCTTCCCCTTTATATCAATCCAGGCTGTAAGCCTGTGGACTGCGCCATCCTCATCCATACCCAGTGCGGGGTTTCCACTGTCATAATCTAGAGTCATCTCTCAATTTTCATTCACATCCCTAATCTAGCTGCCTTTGAAATTCCCCATCTATGACCATATAGCACATCTAGATAAAAGGCACATCATCACCTTAATTCCAGACTGTGGTTGCTTTTGTATTCTGAAATTTTCAAACTTGAAACATTCTGAATTAGAAGCATTTTACACAGTACCAGCTGTGGCTTTTTTTTTTCCAGATTGAGATCACAAAAAAAAAAAAAATCACCCAGAACATTACTGTTTATCATCTATGACTCTCTGGAATTCAGCACTCTAATATGTTCAAGTCATTTAATTAGTACTAGTTAATTCATCTAGGATTGAAACTTGTGTATAGAATGATAAGTTCTATAAAGAGCTTATTCAACCAAATTGTAACCAATCATGCCATTTTTTATAGTTAATTTTCCTAAACACTGTTACATGACAAATGTCCATTTTATCATTACTTACAGATTTCTGGACCCAAGATTTGTAAATGTGGTTATATTTTGTCACATTTTAATTTAAAAATTATTTCTATTTTTTTAGCTGTATTTATCTTTTAAAATTAATCTCAAAGTGCTCACTTTTGACTTTTCTTATTTTTTCTATTTTATTACATTTATGGAGAATATTTAATGCTTTCAGTATTTTATTTGCAATATTTTATTTTTCTCTCGCTAAATTAGTTAATATAGATTATTCTCTTTTAGTATTTTCATTTACTCCCTTTTAGGTCTGTTGCATGAACTGTGTACTTCTTAAGTGAAATGTTAAATTTTAACTATAACTTTCTACAACAATGTAATATTATATGCCTCATTTGTGAGGAAACTTACTAAATCTTTTTCAACTTTTAATTTTTTTATTTAAAGAGGAAAAAAACAGAAAAAGGATAGAAATATTACAGAATTTAAAAAAAAGATAAACAGTAAGAAATCACTAGTTGATAAATTACATATTGTTCTTTTAGAAATAGTTGTTCAAGTTACAAAATTAAAGCACACAAAGTAGACACTCAAGCACTGAGACAGCAAACAGATCTGTTCAACAATCCAACAACAACTTAGACATATGGTTATCAATCCTACACACCTAAATATACATGCAGTTATATATTTATAGCACTTCCTGTTTCCTCTTTTTTACAATAGCAATTATACATTTTTAAAATTTTATTTAAGAAGAAGAAAAAAAGCAAACAGAAAAAAGGGTAGCAACAATATAGAATTCTAAAAGAAAAAAGAAAAAAAGGAAAAAGAGAAAAACACACTAAGAAATCACTAGTTATAAATTACCTATTGTCATCTTGGGTGTAGTTGTTCAAATTACAAAATTAAAGGATACATAGTAGACATTCAAACAGTGAGACTGCAAATAGTTCTGGTCAAAAATCCAACAAAGATTCAGCAATATGGTCATCTATTTTACACACTCAAACATACATGCAGTTATATCCCTTAGAGCACTTTCTTTTCCTCTCTTTTTTACAATAGCAATTACACATTTTGGTTTTATTACACTTGTAGTTCTTATTTACTTTTTAGACTAGAGACACAATATGATATTTATAAATATGATTCTTGTTTATTTCACTAATGAGGAGAGTCTCAAGTTGTCTCCATTTACCTTTGAAGTCCTCAATATCATCCTTTTTTATAGCTGAATAATATTCCATCATATAAAAATGCCACATCTTTTTCATCCAGTCTGCAGTAGCTGGGCATTTTGGTTGTTTCCAAGATTTAGGTATCACAAATTGTGCTGCTATGAACATGGGTGCAAATATATCACTGTGATATGAACCTGTCAGTTCTTCTGGGAAAATACCCAGGAGGGGAATAGCTGGATTGAATGGGGCTTCCAATCCTAGTCTTCTGAGAATTCTCCATATGGATTTCCATAATGGTTGTACCAGTCTACATTCCCACCAACAGTGGAGCAGAGTTCTTTTTTCCCCACAGCCTTGCCAACATTTGTTTTGAGTTGACTTCTGATGGCCACTATTCTTTCTGGAGAGTTGAAATCTCAATGTTGTTTTCATTTGCATTTCTTGAATGATCAGTGATGGTGAACATTTCTTCATGTATTTACTTGCCATTTGTATATCTTTCTCTAAGAACTCTGTGTTCATCTCAGATGTCCATTTTTGGAAAGGGTCTTTGAATTTAGGGAGCTTGATGTTTTTCAATTCTTTATATGTTTTGGACATAAGTCCTTTGTCTGAGGGACTGCTCGCTAAAATTCTTTCCTACATTGTGGGTTTTCTTTTCACTCTCTTGGTGATTTCTTTTGGAGTGCAGAAACTTTTCAATAATATTGGATCCCAATCATTTATTCTTTGAAGTGTTTCCTGTGCATTTTGCATTTTGTTCATGAATTCTCTGCCTACCCCTATGTCTCCAAGACTTCTACCTACCTTGTCTTCCAGTAGATTTAGTGTTTCTATTTTAATATTTAGGTATTTGATACATTTGGACTTTAGTTTTGTGTATGGTGATATGCATGGATCTAGTTTCAGTCTTCATGTGGAGAGCAAACTTTTCCAACACATTTATTAAACAGACTATCCTTCCTCGAGTGGACATATTTAGCCCCTTTGTCAAATATCAGGTGGCTGAGTGTCTTTGTAGTTGTGCTTGCATCTTCTAATCTGTTCCATTGATCCTCAGGTCTATTTCTTTGCCAGTACCATGCTGAAACTATCACTGTGGCTTTATTGTTCTCTTTCAAGTCACGAATTGAGATGCCTCCTGCCTTGCTTTTGTTGCCCATAATTGCCTTTGCTATTGTAGGTTTCTTCTGTTTCTGAATGAATTTTAGGAGTGTTTTCTCTAGATCTGTGAGGTATGTCAATGGTATTTTGATTGGGATTGCATTAAATCTGTTTAACAGTTTTGGGAGTATGGCCATTTTCACAATGTTGGTTCTTCCTAGCCAAGAGCAAAGTATATCTTTTCATTTTCTAATATCTTCTTCAATCTCCTTTTTCAGTGTAGTATAAGTTTCAGCATATAGGTCTTTTACATTTTTAGTTAGGTTGATTCCTAAGTATTTCATTTTTTTAGACGTTATTTTAAACGGCGATATTTCCATAATCTCTCTCTCAGTGAGATTTTGTTTGTTTTCAGGAATACTATTGATTTTTTAGCATTAACTTTGTATCCAGCTACACTGCTGAACTTGTTTATTATCTCTAGTAGTCTTTTAATGGAGATTTTTGTGTCTTCTATAAAGAGTATCATGTCATCTATAAATAGTGATAATTTATGTTCTTCCTTTCCTATCTTTATTCCTTTTATTTCTCTCTCTTGTCTGATTACCATGGCTAGTGTTTCCAGAACTATATTGAAAAGTAGTAGTGATAGTGGACATCCTTGTCTTGCTCCTGATTTTATAGTGAAAGCTTTCAATTTTTGTCTATTTAGTATAATGTTGGCTGTTGGTTTGTCATAGATGGACTTTGTAAGGTTCAGGTAGACACCATGTATTCCGAGTTTCTGCAGGGTTTTTATCATGAACATGTGTTGGACTTTGTCAAAAGCTTTTTCTGCATCTATTGAGATGACCATGTGGTTTTTGTTTTTGGCTCTGTTGATGTGGTGTATTACATTTATTGATTTGCATATGTTAAACCATCCCTGCATTCCTGAAATGAACCCCACTTGGTCGTGATGTATAATCTTCCTGATGATTTGCCGCATTCTATTTTCTAGGATTTGGTTGAGAATCTTTGCATCAATGTTAATTAGTGAGATTGGCCTATAGTTCTCTTTTTTGGTTGGATTTTTCTCTTGTTTTGGTATCAGAGCAATACTTGCCTCCAGGAATGATTTAGGGAGGATTGCTTTTTTCTCAATTTCATTGAAGAGTTTAAGGAGTATTGGCATTGAATCTTTTCTAAATTTATTGTAGAATTCAGCTGTGACTCCATCAGGACCTGGGCTTTTCTTTGTTGGTAAGTTTTTAATTACATTTTCAATTTCAATAGCTGATATTGGGTTGTTCAAAGTTTCTATATCTTCTTGGTTGAGCTTTGTTAATTCATATGTTTCTAGAAATCTGTCCATTTCCTCTGTGTTTTCCACTCTACATGAGTAGAGATTTTCAAAGTAGGTATTCATGATCCTTTGAATTTCCATGGGATCTGTAGTAATTTCTCCCTTTTCAATTCTTATTGCATGAATTTGGGTTTTTTCTTTCTTTCTCTTGATAAGGTTAGCTAGAGGTTTGTCAATTTTGTTGATTCTCTCAAAAAACCAGCTTTTTGATTCATTAATTCTTTGTATTTTTTTTTTTTTAGTTTCAATTGCATTGATTTCTGCTCTAATCTTTATGATTTCCTTTCTTCTATGAGCTTTGGGTTTAGCTTGCTCTTCTTTTTCTAGAAGCTTGAGATGGAGCATTAGTTGTTTATCTGTGCTCATTCTGCTTTCTTGATATGACAATTTATTGCTATATATTTCCCTCTTAAGACTGCTTTCATTGTTACAAACAGATTACAGTATGTTGTTTCTATATTTTTATTGAACTGTACATATTGTTTTATTTCTTCTTTAATTTCATTTGTAGCCCACTGGTTGCTCAAAAGTTTGTTATTTAATTTCCATGTATTTGTGCAGGTTTTGCAATTTCTTTTGCCATTAATTTCCAATTTCAGTGCACTATGGTCAGATATTATGCATGGTATGATTTCAATAACTTTGCATTTACTTAAGAATGTTTTATGGGATAACATATGGTCAGTTTTGGAGAATGTCCCATGTGCAGCTGAGAAGAATGTGTATTCTGATGTGGTTGGGTGGAACACTCTGAAAAAGTCTACTAAGTCCAATTGCTCATTGGTATGATTCAGTTCTGTTATTTCTTTGCTGACTTTTTGTCTAGTTGATCTATCTCTTTGTGACAATGGGCTGTTAAAGCCCACTGTTACAATTGTGTTCTTGTGTATTTGGTTTTTCATGTCCTTTTTGTATCTGTCTTATATAGTTGGGTGCACCTGTGTTTGGTGCATATATATTTGCAATTGTTAGTTCTTCCTCTAGAATTTTCCCACTAACGAGTATATAGTGACCTTCTCTATCCATTTTAATCATTTTAGGTTTGAAGTTCACATTGTCTGCAAATAGTATAGCTACCCCTGCTTTTTTCTGGCTTCCTGTTGCATGGAATACTGTTTTCCATCCTTTGACTTTTAATCTCTGAGTTTGCTTTTGGATCAGATGTCTTTCCTGTATGCAGCATATTGTGGGATCCTGTTTCTTGAGCCATTCTGTATATCTATTTCTTTTTATAGGTTAATTGAGGCCATTTATATTTATGGATATCACTGATATGTACTGTCCTAACTTTGCCATGCTATGTTCCAGTTGTTTGCCTTCTGCCTTTCCCCTTATTTAATTGCTTATCCTACCTGGTGGTTTCTTTATGTTTGTTTTGGGGATTGTGGTCATTTTTATCTCTGTCTAGTATGTCTTTCAGTAGTCTTTCTAGGGTTGGTTTGGTGGTCGTGAATTTCTTCAGTTGTTCTTTGTCATGGAAGTATCTTGTTTCTCCATTAAATCCGAATGAAAATTTTGCTGGGTACATCAGTTTGGGTTGTAGGTTGTTTTCTTTCAGGGCTTGAAATACCTTACTCCAAGGTCTTCTTGACTTTAGGGTTTGTGCTGAAAGTCTGCCATGATTCTAATGGCCTTTCCTTGATAGGTGAGTTGTGTCTTTTTTATGACAGCTTTTAATAGTCTGTTTTTATGCTGTATGTCTGAGATCTTAATATTATGTCTGGGTGTGGATTTATTTTGATTGTGACTGTTTGGCTTTCTGTATGCCTCACTTATCTGCATATCAGATTCCTTCCCCATGTTTGGAAATTTTGTGCTATTACTTCTATAAATATTTTACATACATCATTTGCCTGGACTCCTGTTTCTTTACTAATGTCCATTATTCTTATATTGTTGCTCTTGGCATCATCATGAAGCTTCTGGATTGTCATTTCATGCTGCTTTGTTATTTTTAAAAGTTCTATCCTTTCCTGATCACTAATTACTATCCTGTCCTCAAGGTCAAAATCCTATTCTCAGCTTCCTTTTGGTGATTTTGCATGCTTTCAATACAATTTTTTGTTTCTTGCTGTCTCTTTGAGTTTGTTTTGTGAATTCTGCTTGTTTTCTATATTGTTCATTCAAGGTTTCAATCAGTTTCCCATGCTCCTATACTTTTTTTCCTCTTTTTCTTCTTTAGCAGCATTCAACAACCTCTTTACTAAGGTTGTTATTTCTGTCTTTCATGCGAGAGTACTGCTAATATGATTTCCTCTATAGCTTGATGGAGTTGGTTTTTTTTTTTTTTATTTCACTCAATACCTTTTCAGAGATTCCTGGTGTGTTACTTTTGGGGTCCTCTATTTCAGTGTCTCCTGTACTTGCTTCTGGTGAACTATATGTTTGAGACTGCCATTTTGCTTTTTGTTTTGTCATTTTCACTCTGCCTGATGTTTTTTATGTGTAGGAGGGAATCACACACACTCTTTTCAGACTCACCAAGGTCTTACAATTAGTTGGAGGGGGTTTTACTACTGGCCCTATTTACCCACTGTACATCTCTATTTTAGGGGCATACTCACCACACTGACACAGTTAATCTGCTGCAGCCCAAGGTTCATTCACATGGGAGTAAATTTTCAAGTTTTTTCACAGTGAGTAGAGCCTGCTGAGGTCCTCTCATGTTCCAGGATGGAGCAGGGGCCTAGCAGAAGCAGTCCAGGGCAGTTTTCAGCCTTGGGTGGGCTTCTGCAATGTTCCTGGTGGCAGGGCAGGCCCACAGGGGAGGTTCTAGGCAGCTTATGCCTGAGGCAGGCTTCTGAGATGTTCTTGGTGGTGGGAAGGCCCATGGGGGAGGTTTCAGGCAGCTTTCCCCTGAGGTGGGCTTCTGTGATGTTCCCAGTGGCAGGGCAGGCCCTCGGGGGAGGTTCCTTTTCAACATTTAAATGTGTGCAGTCAAGTCACATGACTTTCTTATTTAAATGAACATTTTATGTTTAAAACTTCATAGACTTACCTTTAAACTGTACAAATACTAAAAACAATTCCCCCATACTTCACACGACTTTATTAATACCTTATGTTACACTTTTCGTAGTTAAAAATCTTGTTTTAGGACTATTCAAAATGCAATACATCATTAATTGTCATGATTGCTTAAGCTCCTCTTTGGTATGGTCTCTCAGACTTTTGTCTTTCATAAACTTGACCAGCTTGATTAGACATTTTGCAGAATGTTTCTCTGTTATATTTTGTTCTATATTTCTCCTGAGAACACCAGGGTTATGAGTTTTTGAAGGAAGAGCACTGAGGTACCTTGACAATAGCCTCACATCATATTGAAGGAACATCTACCGTTAAACTGAAGCATTTCTGTTGATGTTAACTGTTGTCACCTGGCTTAGGAAGTGTTCTCTGGCTTCTTCACTCAGAAACTACTCTTGTATCCCACACTCCCACCACTTTCCTTGAACACTATTTGAAATGTTTGTAATTTTTCTGCATTGGAGATTTGTCTAGTTTCCCTTATTTATTTATATCAATATGGATTCAGGAGCATTTATTTGGTGCTTTGTGTGATAGTTCATGTTACTTTATTCATGTTGCTGTTTAGATTGTTTAAAGCTCTGGCTTTGGGAAGTTTTTCCAGTTACCTTGTATATTTCCTTTCTTATGTCTCCCCTTGACAAACCTACATCAGTATTTTTAGTGCTTTCTTAATGCATGACTCTACAATATGCTACAAGTTCATCTTATAATTTCCTTTCATAATTTTAAAATATGCCATTTTCCAAAGAATTCTTGCTCTTTTTTTATTAAAAACTGCCTTATCATAGGACAGTATAGATAATGATTACAAATGAAAAATCTAAATAAAGCATTACACAAGATGGCATATCACATAATTGTTCGATATTAGAACTAAATCTACTTGTCTTTGACACAAAGTCAAAACTTATAATCAGAATTTCCCTCAACTTGTAAAAACATGTGAAAGATGACTGCTTTCATGAACTTTGCATCATAAGTTATAACACACCACACATTCACAAAATGGTGACTAACAACACAATTCAGCAGTTCATTCTTGTATTCATAATTGTTCTGTGCATTCATTCCTTTACCTAAATTCTTGTTTCTGACATTAAGAATATGAAGAACAATTTTGTCAAAGTTTGATTATAACATGTGTATAGATTATCCTCCTGAGATTCCAAGAATACAACACTTTTGAAAAAAGTTTGTTGCATAGTTTAGCTGTCTGAACATTTAAACCTACTCTAATCTCTGAATATATAAGTCTACTCTAATCTCACAATTATCACACATTGTAGTCTATGGCCTCAGAATAACTGGAAAATATTAGTAGAATGAAATGAAGAGTAGAATACACATATATAGAGTATTGCTATCTATATCAAAAGATTATTTAATATGATTAGCTCAACTAATTTCCTTTTATTAAGCAACTATTGTTGGGCAAGAATTGCCATTACAACTGAGAAAATAGCTGACTCAGCCTTTAAAGATTCAGAGGCATAAATGGCCCAATAATTTAAAAGCAACACATAAGCAGTTAAATGAGATTTAGGTCTGGTATTAATTTCCTGTGTCTGCTATAAAAAGTCACTTCAGTCTGACTGACAACATAAATTAATTATCTCTCACATTATGGAAGCTACAATTTTAAGGTCAGTGTATAAGCAGAGCCATGCATGCACTGAAGGATGTATGGAGTCCTATTCCATGCTTTTATCATAATTTCAGGGAATCTGCAGAATTCCTCAGTTTCACTCCTATCTCTTCTTATGTGGCCCTGGAATAAGAGCTCCCTTTGTGTTCCCTATGGAGAAGTCTCTCACCATGTCTCTTCTCTTCTTGTGAGGATAGTCATAGTGGATTATGATTCACTGGATTCCAAAAGGACTTCCACTTGAGTAGTTTCTACAGATTCTATACCATTTCAATATCTCATTCCAATATTTAGAATTTATAATGAACTAAAAAAAATTAGACCCTACAAAATGAACCACTCAGTCAAAAAAAATTGGGACACTGACATGAATAGACACTTCACAATGTAAGAATAAATGGCCAATAAATACATGAAAAAATGTGCATCATCTCTGACCAGCAGAGAAATATAAATTAAAATCACACTGCAATTCTATCTTAAGAATACAAAGAAATCAAACAACAACAAATGCTGGGGAGGGTTCACGGCAAAAGGCAAACTTCTACAATGTTGGTGGACATGTAAACTACTATGACCATTTTGGAAATCAATATGGAAGTTCCACAAACTCTAAAACTGGAAATTCTATTTGACCTAACTATTTCCCTTCTAAGTATCTTGCTAGAAGAGTTAAAATCCTATTATGGTGATACAAGCATACCTATGTTTATAGCAGCACAATTCATAATAGCTAAATCTTGGAAGTGGCCTATAGGTCTATGAACTGATGGATAGATGAAGAAAATTTATACACAATAGAGTATTATGTTGTCATAAAGAAGTGTAAATTTGAATCATTTGTAGGAAATTGGTTGCACCTTGATACCATAAACCAGACAAAGAAAATATATCTCATGTTTTTCTTATGTGACAAACCTAAAATATAAATAAAGAGCAAAAAAAAAAGGATAAATCATAAGAAGTAGGGGACATTTCTATGGAGATGAGATTAATAGATAAAGGGAGGATGGGGGAGAGAAGAGCACTGAAAAAATGGATTAAGTTGTTTCATATGCATGTAATAACTCTCAACAAAGGACACCATCTGTGTAATGGAAACATGAACCTATAAAAAGTAAAAACTGAAAAAAATTTGGAAAACAAAAATCATAATTTCTCAATATAGCTCTAGTTAAAGCAATGTCGGATAATATTGTGTTTCTCTTTTTGGAGCTATCATTCTGAGGCAGTATCAATTTTAAGGAGTGTAGAATACTTTATAAGCCTAATTCATTTACATATATTTTAATATCAGTCATTGGAAAGTTGTTTTAGATTTTTTATTTTAAAGAGAATAAAACCAAGTACAATAAAACAGAATAAATCCAATCAAAATAAAACAGTGTGATACAGAATTTCAAAACAAGATGATATAAAATCAACAATGGCTACCATACTGCCTCTTGTTGTCTTCAAACCAGCTACCCATACCATCAGACATAGTAAAATCATGCCAAGTAGAACAGGATAGAGTCATAAAAACAAAACAATGAACACAATATAAAATTTCAAAATAAGATAATAGTAAATCCAAAATGGCCACCATGATATATCTTGTTATCTTTGAAATAGCTGCCCACTGCATCAGATATAATAAAATCAAACAAGACAAAGCAGAATAAAACCAAACCAAGCCAAACAATGAAAATGATACAGAACTTTAAAACAGCATAATACAGAATTAACAATGGCTACCATCTTGGGAAGGAGATCCCCATAGATGCTGTATTGTGTATTATTATCCTCTAAATAGATAATCAGATTACTGACTTTAGGCTGCACAGTCAATGAAACATTAAACACTACAAGCATCAAGTTGTATTTTACTTGAATAGCTATCATCTCAGCCTGTGTTTCTCTGGATCAGCTGGTAGTTTCTGGGGTTGGGGGGAAACTTGGTTCTCCTTGTCTCACACTTGTGCACTGGAAGAGGCTGACCTCTGCTTCTTCTCATGGGCCAGGCATGGTGCTGACTCCCAGGAAGTGATTGGCTTCTTGTTCTCCTCCTGGATTAGATGGTCTTATCCATGGTCTTGTGTATCTACTTGTATTATTTAAAGAATTATGTGGAAAATAGCTAGGATTATAAGTGAATAAATGAATCTGAGTGTTTTGTGTTTCATTTAGCATCTTCCCTGAAGGCTAAATCACATGTTTCAATTATTTATACAATGTATGAAATTTAGAGAACTTATACATTAATGAAATCATTACATTTTAGGTAAAACTTATGTAATATAGTACAGTATTAGCTAACATTTTCATGAGAGCAGGTATTGATTTAATGGAAGTTTTCAGAAGATATATTCAAGAACAGGAAGTTATAGACTTTTACATAACAACTTTCTGCTTCATTTAACCTAGAACATACACACAGTTCACATTTAACTATTTTGAATAAGTTTTAGTTGTAGAAATTATCAGTACAAAGAAAAACTGCTCATATTTTAAAATGATATTTAAAATGTAATAGTTAGAATTTTTAATGGTTTCCTTTTTTATTTTTAAAAAAGAAAAAAGAATAAAGACAATAATACAAAATATCAAAACAACATAATAGGAGATTAACATTGGGTAATGTATTATGTATTGTTATCTTCAAAGTAGTTGCTCAGATAAAAAGATATAAGCATGAAAATTTGATTAAACAATGAAATCTCAAACCATTCTTTTTGCTGAAGTAATAGAGATCAGTAGTATAATTATCTATGCTGTATTTTTGTATCTATAGATAGATATTGACAGATAGACAGATTCTTTCCTTTCTTTTCTCCTTTCCTTCATCCCAGTTGTTCTCTCCTTTAAACTGTTTCTTCACCTTTCACTTTCACAATATCTATTGTACATTTTGGATCTCTTGTAGTCTTTCAGTTTCTTATACTGGAGAGAAAATACAATGTTTGCATATGTAAGTCTGATTTATTTCACTTAAGAATGTGGTCTGAAGCAGCATCCATTGACTTATAAAAGCCTCGAGTTTATCCTTATTTATAGGTGAGTAGTACTCCATTATATAAAAATACCACATCTTTTTAACCATTCCTTGGTGGATGGGCATTTGAGTTGTTTACAAGCTTTACTTATTAAAAATTGTACTACTATAAACATAAGTGCACATGTATCACTGTTCTATGATGTTTTCAGTGCTTCTGGGAAAATATCAAGAAGGGGAAGAGCTGGGTTGAATGAGACCTCCATTCCTAGTTTACTGAGGAATCTCCACATAATGAAGTTTTATAACTCAGAATAACCTAAAATTTGATGTAGTAGTGAAATGCACTAAAGAGACTGCCTTTGCAAATTTTATAACTAGAAGCATATGAAATAATTCTCTATCCTTTGCAAATCTGGAATCATAAGCCACAATTTTACAAAACCACATTAAATGCAAACACTATAGGTATATTTGCTAAGTAGCCCTAATTTTGCCGTTCAATTCTTATGCTAAAATGTTACTCCATTAGTGATTTTTTTACCTTTATAATAAATGTAATTATTTTAATGTCACTTTGTGGTGAAAATGCTTGATGGATATTTCTTTATATACAAAAATAAAAAACAACATGCTTAAGTTGGATTACTCAGATTAAATTAAAATTATTTTAACAGTTCTTATATTTTGCAAAGAATATACCTACTACACATACAACTGTACTATATAATATTTTTTAGATCACATAGATAACATCGGTATAAATAGTGGTAGTAGAAATAAATAGAGCTAAAGTTTTCTAAGAGTATACATTATTTATTAGGGTTTAAATTCATATTTAACCCTGTTCTATGTTACTTAATCCAGTGATCAAGATAACAATGTTTTACCCCACAATTATAATTCATTAAAGTCTTATCAATGGTAGAGATGGGATCTTAGTCTATGTGACTAAAAATCATCATCACTGATGTTTTTCTCCTGTGTGTGCATGTGTGTGTATGTGATTATATGTGGCATTATCAAAGGGAAGTCTATTAAAAAATAGCATCTTATGCTAGAAGACCTGGGAAATGAGAGTTTGGTAGGATAAAAACAACAAATTAGAATCTTTTCATTAAAAACTACATAAATTTCTCAGATGAAGAAGGTAAACCAGTTTAGCAACCAACTTAATTTTTCATTAATTGATGTTTTTCTTTATAAATTTTAACAATGCATAATCGATTTTTAATCTGTAATAACTGTTAAAATGTTTCATCACCACAGATTGTGAAGCTGTGATGAAGTTTGCAAAGAAACTTGTAAGTCCAATAAATTAATTGTAACCAGAATATAAAAATAACATTACTGTAATATTTTCTTTGTGAAATATACTGATTGGCAATAGCACACAATGGCTTTGTACATGAAGAAAAATTTCAAAGAACAGGTAATCAGACAGAACTAGACCCTAATGCTACAAGGGAGAATAAAAGAATGAATAAAATAGAGGGGGTACTTTATCTGGATAGATTTAAGAATTAAATTAATTACTTGGAGGTAAGAGTGTATTCTCCAGCCCACTAGTTGGCAAATAAACATAGATTTGTATCAATTTTTGTTAATAAAAACTTATTGGAAGACAATCGCATCCAGTTACTTACTATATTATCTGTAATTGATTTCATGTATAACAGCAAAGGTGAATCAGGTTTGAGATTTTGTCATCTCTCCCAATCTTGAAAACATTTGCAGTTTTTATCCTGAAAATGTTTTTATCCTGTTTATCCTGAGGGAGAATGTTAAATTTTACTTCTTTTTATATTTAGAATAGTTCTGGTGAATAAGAAGGTCATGCTAAAAATAATAAGCACCTGATAATAATTAATTTGTATATGAAAAATTTGTAATTTCTCTTAACTTAATTCTTCAAAGGTATATATAAGACATTACTTATTAATATTAGGAATAAAATAACAAATTGAAGTCTTTACAGTCTCTGTAAGGTTATATATGATACATATCATTATGAAAAATCATAAATCTAGAAATACTATGCAATCAAATTTTGAGCAAGTGGAGTTTTTATTAATATTATCTAAGAAAGAATGTAAGCATGCCATTTCACTATAATTACCTACAGAGCTTATAAAAGTCTCTCCAGAAGAAAGATGATAAAATCTGTTTCAGATAACAAGTTTGTCCAATGGTTGTTTACTTACATAGTCAAATAAGTTTACTTATTTTGTTTATTCATGTGCTCTTCACAGTTTGCCTACTACAGAATGCTTGAGTAATAGAACTTTCTCTCCATAAATATAAAATATAAATGGTAAAATTGCCCTATTTACTCTCATTTTTGCATCTAATATTGCTTCTACTAATTTATGTTTGTTGCCTGTGTTTTGACTGCATTTCTGATGTTACTAACATTGGGTTTCTTTAGAAAATAGGAGACAAACATAAATGTTTGATTACATTTTTCTATAAATACAAACCTAACTCCTGGAAATCTTGCAAAAGATCAGGTAGAAAAGAGCTATTTGAGCCATAAGAAATAGCAAACCCCTTTGCACACCAAGGATACTGGATTTTTGTCACATTTTAAGATCTTAGTTGTGCTTTTTTCCTTGTTTGTGCTTGTGGAAATATGTTGGACCATGATCTTGAAGAACACAGACGGATGAATGCAGGAAAGATATATAATCCAAACCCCATTTTCTTAAACAAGAGTGTACATAGACACACACAAATATAAACACATACACATTCATACACATTCCTGAATTGACTACATATCATCCCTGAAATTGCACATTAAGATAGTGTTTCTTTTTCTTCAATAACATTCAAAAATCCTATGAAGTAGGATGTGTTTTAAACTATATCATGCATTTGGACTACACTGTAAAATAAATTAGGAAACTATAAACTGGAAGTCTCCTGTTGTAGCTGTGGAAAAATGTAACAAAACTCACTGTGACATTAGAAATACAAAAATGACATTGAAAGAAAAGACATAAAGGTGGAGAAAGTGAAATAATTGAAGAGAGCTAAGGTTGTTGACAAGAATTTAAGTCAGTAATCATTTATTAGCACTTATTTCATGCTTGTGCAAAGTACATAGAATTCTTTATTAAAAAGTCCATCAGTCATGTTTCACAAAATGGACAATTAGGGAACACTTTCCAACTTGTTAAATTGGGCTACAAAAATCCTAATTTTTAATACATGTTGAAGTTATAAGAATATGAAGTTATGCACTGATATATGTCATAAAAATAGGTGAAAAAACCATAAACAATGAAAACAAAGAGAGGAAAGAAACCTGTATGAGACTGAAGGCAAGAGCCCTAGGTTTAAAAAGTCATCTTGGGTGGGCATGTATCTCAGTGGCAAGGTACTGAGTTTGATTTCCTGTACTCCCACAAAACAAAACAAAACAAGACAAAACAAAATAACCCCATTTATCTCGCTATTGCTGCTATCTGAAAGATAACAAGTTGTGAATCTGACAGAAAATCACCTATACCCTCAGTAAGCTATATAAAATCCAATCACTTAACAAAACAGTCATTTTCTTTTTCCTCCTCCAAACATCTCCTCCTACTTTTCAAGCCTCCTCTGCAGGCTTCTGTCTGAGAAAGATCAGTTCTCTGTTCTCATAATAGAAAACTGAGACCCGGCCTCCCATAGTGCAGGACACTGTATGAACGTGGAAACTTGGGGTAGGAGCTGCATCCATGAAAATAAGTGATCTCTTTTATGTTGGTTAAAAAAAAAAGACAGAAAGAAAAGAAAATCGGGTAAAATGAAAAAAGATTAAGAAGAAAAACTCAGAAGAAATCATATGAAAAAAGTAATTTTAAATTAAAAGTACTATGGCCTGGGATCTAGCTCAGGGGTGCTACGCCTGCCTGGCAAGTGCAAGGTCCTGTGTTAGATTCCCTGTACCAATCAATAAATAAATAGATAAATAATATTAATTATATTTCTGTATATGAGTATTCAGGAGAAAAAGAAATCAGTAAATGTAACAAAACTCACTTCAAACTAACAGTCTTGAGTCAATTTATTAATGTTTAAGTGAGATAATGGAATAATCAATACATGTTCTCTATGGATCATAAAACACATGATGCGTAGGCTAAGTTCAGTAGTTCAGTAATTTTCACTTGTAAAGTTGGTCTCCTCAAAATTCTAGTGAGGTATGTTAACCATGAACAAATGGCGATATGTTTTTTTTCAAAAGCAAGATTTTTTTTTTGTACCAGGATACTCATGACCTCACATTTATCAGTCAAGTACTTGAATCACTGAGCTAAATCCCCAGCCTCTGAAAGCAAGATTTTTTTTTAAACCACAATTTATTAAGAGCTTTACTTCCTTCTACTCTGTTTTCTCTTTCTCTAAGTTAGCTTTGAGATTGCATGAATACAATTTTAATGATTAGGGTAAAAGGAATTTTAATTTAGAACAAATTTATTTTGGGCTTGTATCAGTCTGAGTTCCTGTTGGTAGGTCAAAACACCTAACATCTAGATTTATTGTGGCTCATAGCTTTCCAAAACTCAGTTCTCTTTCAGTTGGGTCCAAGGCAAAAAAAAAAAATAAAATAAAATAAAAAATGTGGAAAGGCATGGAAGAGAAAACCTGCTCAACCAACACCAGCCCAGAGAGGTAAGGACAAAGGAAGAGAGAGGAACAAGCACACATGTACCATGTGCCAGGTCATCCATTCTCAGTGATGCACCTCCTCAATCAAGACCTCCTCTTAACAGCACATTGAGCTAGAAACTCATGGAATTAACCCAGTGGTGACTGTAATGCCCCCATCAATCACCTTTCAAAAGCACCAAATCTATTTTATTTTATTTTTTTAGCACCAGGGATTGAGCTTGCTACCTCACACTGGCCAGGCAGGCTCTTATACCACTAAGCTAACTCTCCAATCCCTCAAAGCACTAATTCTAAATCTATTAGGCTCTTATGGGGAAAACTGAAACATTTTGTAGAAAACTGGAAAAAGAACCATAAATTGCAAAAATTCATGAAGTGATTTATAAAGACAGCAAATGCACTGAGCAATAATTGCAAATAGAGAAAGTGAAAACTTCCAGACAAACCACTTAACAATGAGAAAATAGCAAAAGTTTAATATAATATTTCATCCTCTTGAAAATTTGGGAAAATAAGTGTTCTTATGCTTTGCTGTGAGTATATGAATTTATACAACAATTTTGTCAATATCAACAGCTATTCAAGCAGTTGTCAAACTTGTAAACCTCCTGCTTCGTGAATCTCCTTATCACCTTTATAACCAGAAAGTAAAGCAACACAAAGATAAATAATGATGACATATCAAAGGACAGAGGAGTAGGCTTGGAGGGACTTCCAGAGGCCAAATGTGGAACAGTTTGAAAATTAACATAAGTAATAAAATTAGTGGCATGTAAGATTGAATGCCAAGAGAAACCATGTGTCTATACTTACCTAATTAATTAAATGCCCAAACAATTAATTAAACAGAACTGTTCAGACATATTTTCTTCATGGTAGAATGCCAACTTCAAATGTGTAAAGGGAATGGTGAAATTTTAAACTCACTACTTGCAATCATAATATTAACTGTTTCAAGAAAAATTAATTTACCTGCTGCTGCAGAAGGTAAAATTTCAATAAGAAATAGGATATTTGCACAACCTCAAAGTATTTCTCCAATTTATTATGATTTAATTACAAAGGGAAAGTAGAAACTTTAATATGAAGAAAACTAAAAATCTAAACTAACTACATCATTAACAAGAAAAGCATCCTATGTGTGTTGCTTTAATTCACTGAGAAGTTTGCACCATCAGTTTTGTGATATTTCTGCCAAAATATTTAATGCAATCACGTGGAAGCATCAAGAAAGCCTTCAACAAAGATGAAGTAGTGAGTGACAAAACAGACACTGTACGAATTGTTCCAGATACTGGAAATTAAATAAGCTATGTGACACATGTAATGCTGGGTTAGAACCTGGAAAGGTTAAAAAAATCCAAAAAAGGTTGTTCTGTGTTTTCTAAATCATAAATATATACAGAATAGGTGACAGATGCTTCAGTGTATTTCTTGATATTGGTAATTATACTGTGGTTAGCACATTAAAAGACTTTGTTTTAGAAAGCACTCTTTAAATATTTAAAATTTAAAAAATTAAATCATTAACTTTCAAATGTTTCATGACATTTGAAATATCTAAGAGTACATAAAAAGCTTTTGTACTCTTTTTCAGATGTTGTGCAAGTAAAAAGCATTGCAAATTAAAATCTTAAAAATATGTTGTATATTTTATATTTATAAATATAAAAAGCAAATGAAAAAATGTATTTTATATTACAGATTATATTAACTTACCTTTTGACACTAATCTAGAAAATATTAAAATTAAAGAATTATAAAGTGGAGATTTAAAATATATTCTGTTGGGTCTGAAATAATCTTAACTTCAAATTGAAAGAGTCATAAAAAGTTGTGTACATGCTCATTAACTTGCTATTTGATAAGATCTCACCTATGTTACCCACCCTCTAGGAACACTTATGCTAATTAAATTCTCACTAGTTTAATGTGCAAAATAATTAAAATTGTCAAAATCTCCAATGTATACAAATCCTGAGGCTACTCAAACAAAACTAGGCAATATAAATGAAATAGCTTTAAGGTCATTTTTAGTTATGGGAATATTAAAGAAAAATGAGACGGAAACCAGTACAAAACATCCAGTATTGAAATAATACATCTTTTGCAGAAATTTTGCACATAATAAAAGTATAACAAATAATACAAGTTTATAACTTTTGAATTTTTCCTCCCCACACTTTGTACATCCACAAGGGAAAACTAACATTTGCAGGGAAAAAAAAATGATGAATAGTGAGAAACCAACTTAATTTGCAGTATTTACAAAGGTCTTTAAATAAAGCTATGGGGTTTGAAACATTTTGAACCTCTATTAAATCATGTTTATATTCTGATTTATATTAAACTGATTTATATTAAATCAGTTTATGCAAAGAAAAATTCAGGGTAATGCTATTTTGTATGAAATTTTTACGTGAAGAAAATTCTTAGTCTTGTTAGCATTGCAAGATCACTTTTAGAGTTCTTTTTCTGCATCAAATATAAGACAGTGATAAGTAGACAAAAGCATGCACTCAAAAGAATTTAAGAATTACATGGACAATAAAAATAAATAGCCCAGAAACATGCAAATGTATAAACAAAGAAGCAAAATCAGATTCTCAGTTTGATTTGAGAACAGAAGTAGGTGAACATGACTAGAAGTTTCATCTGCAGGAGAACAATAAGTATTTAAATCAAACAATATGACATGTAGAACTGGAACAGATGTGCAGCCTAAAGTAAAGGTTTATTGTGGAGTCTCTCAGCCACTGAAAAAGGAAGCTGAAAAGTGCTACTACTGAGTCTTACCTGTAAGTAAGGCTTTTTAAATCTCTGCACTCAGGAAAGTACTTAGGGATAGATATTATGAAGAAAATGGTGTGAATAAAAAAATAGGAGTGGTTTCAGTTAACCGTGTTGTAACATTTGATCTGAATAAATGAGGTATCAACATTCAGACAAATTTCTAGAGAAAAGACAGTAACAGTGATCTTGCTAAAAGGTTGGAGCAGGGATGACATGATGAAAATTCATAAATTAGACAATGATCTTTTTTCATTTTTCTCATGTCACTGTTGTTTTGTTTTCCCTTTCACAGAATAATTACTTGACCATTCAAATGCTTTCTGAGCTCTCAATTCTCCAATTAGAACACCAAACAAAATTACATCTTTATGGTGTGATAGGCAAAAGCAAATCAACTTACATAAGAAGTTTGAACCTGCTTTGTTTTACTAATATATCAATCTAAGTAAGTAGATCAAAGTGAATTTTTCTCTTTATGTGTCAAGGTTTCAGAATAAAAGTTATAAAATTAACTTTCCATATTGTTCTTGTATTAAAAAATTCATATATATCCCCAAGAATACTATGCTTGATTTGACAGAAAAATAACATCCATTAGCAGACATCAAAAGCATCCAAACAGCAAAGGTGTTCCAAGCTGCTTTAAAAAATGATTATTCACCTTTCAAACTAATGTCACAAAATCCTTAATGATTTACCCCGGGTGAGGTGGGTACAGGCAGCAGAAGAGTAATCATGGATATGCTATCAACCGAAATGCAATAGTGAGGTGAAAAATGTGTGGTTCAAAGCTGACAGAAAATTCCTGTCAAAGGCTATTTCATGTTGAGAAAAATCTCATAAATTTGGGGAACAAAGGTCATTTACTTCTGAGGAGGAATAACTCCTGAAGTTGAGGCCAAAACTTAATTTGAAAAAACAAAGTGGAAAGGTGCAAACTGCTGCATCTCTTTGTCCTGTCTACCTCACCAAAACGTAATGATGTGCAGTTTTCCCTATCTCAGACTGCCTGACAAGATAATTATCTATTGCAAATTCATATTTGTGGTGCCAGAATTGATAAATGGTACATTTCATTGACCATGTTTCTAATTATTTATGTACACAATGTTTTCAGTTTGTTTTATTTAGAAGTAAACTGGAATTTTCAATTTTCTCTAAGTACATAAGCCTCAAACTTGTGATTCTCCTGTCTCAGTCCTGAGGGTTGGAATTGCAGGCATGCACTAGCATGCCAGGCTAGAAACATTAGATTATAAAGAATCATGACAAAATAAATAAAGCTTTCAGATTTAAGTAACCAATTATATTAACCTTTCTTATTATGACTGGTATATACATAACAGAAGAATACTAAAATCTGTGGCATTAGCATGTTAGTTATTTCAAATTGACCTCTATTAACCTAGCCTATTTCTCTACTCAGTTAACATCTACCCCTGACTCTCCAAAAGATGTTTGTGGTGGTCACTTCTTGCATACCTTTGTTGTTTTACCAGCTACACATTCATCCCTAAAGAGCTCCAGTTTAATAGTGTTCCATTTTGAAGATTTTGTAAACAGATGACTCTTTTGTGTTGATTTCTTTTTTTTAAATTTTATTTTATTTTGGAAAGAATAAAAAACAAATGAAAGAAAACAAAATGGGTTCAGTCAAAACTGAAGGATGCACATAATACATGACTTAAAACCAAAATACAAGGTAATCAACAATGGTTACCATAATGTCTCTTGTGATCTTTAATAGAATTGCCCATATCATCAGGCATAATAAAATTGAACATAGCAGTACAGAACAAAATCAAAAAAACCCAAAACATTCGAGACACTATAGGATTTCAAAAGAAGATAATAGTCAAACCAGAATGGGTATCCTTAGTGAAGCTTGTCTTCAAATTAGTTGCCTATACCCTCAGACTTGATACTATCAAGCATAACAGATTCAAATAAAATCAGTAAAGACAAGACAGTGATCAAACAAAACAGATTCAAATAAAATCAGTCAATACAATACAGTGAAAGAATACAGGGCTTCAAATTAAGCTAATAGGAAATAAAAAATGGTTACATAGTATATCCTGCTATCTTTGGAACAGCTACCTGTCCATGCCATCAAATCTAGTACAAGTAGACAAACTGGAACAGAATATAAGCAAGCTAAACAGAGCAATGAAAACAATATGGGTTCCAAATCATGATACAAGATTAACAATATCCTCTGCCTTCCCTTTTTAGACAATTCCTCCCCTTTCACTTTCACTTTCACTTTCACAGGGTGCATTTTACATTCTGTATCCCACTAACTCCTTTAGTTTTTAGATTAGGGAGGCAAACTACTATTTACCTAGGTGGATCTGAACCTTTTTACCCCTGATTTTGGTCTCAAGCCATATCCATTTACCTAGGAGAGCCTCAAGGTTTTCCTTCCTTATAGCTGAGTAGTCCTCCATTGTATAAAAGTGTTATGTCTTTCCAACCAATCTGCATCTGAAGAGCAAGCTACCCCCTCTTTTTTCTGGTTCCCTGTCACAGAGAGCATTATTTTCTCATCTTTGACTTTCAATCCATAAACCCTCTTTTAGGTTTATTATATTTCTTACATAGAGCATCTTGATGGACCCTATCTCCTGATCCACTCTGCCTGTGTTTCTTTTTATTAGTGTATGAGGTTATCCATTTAGCAATTATAGCCAGCCTTCTCTGCCTCATCTCTGCTATGCTATTTTTCAGCCATTGGTTGTCTACTTTTCCCCTTCATTCAATGTCTGCCCCGTTCATTGAGCCCCCTCTGCCACTGTTCCTGAAACCACGGTCTCTTTTTCTCTCTCTCTCGAATATCCTTCAGTATTTTTTGTAGGGCTGAATAGGTGTTTATTAACTCCCCCAGTTCCTCTTTGTCATGGAAGCATCTTGTTTCTCCATTAATTTTGAGAGATTGTTTTGTAGGGTACATCAGTCTGGGTTGGAGGTTATTTTCTTTCAGGGCATTGACTACTTCTTGATTTGATGGTTTGTGTTGAGAAGTCTGTCATGATTCTGATGGGTTTTCTTTCATAGGTGATCTGTTTGTCTTCTCTGACAGCTTTTAATATTCTTTTCTTCTGTTGAATTCCTGGGATCTTGATTATTGAATGTCTTGGTGTGGATCTATTTTGCTTATAGCTGGTTGGAGTTCTGTATGCCTCTTGTATCTGAGTACCATTTCTGTTTCCTGTGCTTAGGAAGTTTTCTTTAATTATTTCTATAAATAGCCTTTGTATTTCACTTTTGTTTACCCTTGCTTCTTCACTCTCATTTTTTATTCTTAAGTTATAGATCCTTATGTCACCTTCTAGACTTTGTATTGTTACTTCCTGGTTCCTTGTTATTTTTAGAGATCTTTCCTTTCACAATCACAAGTTGAAAACCTGTGTTCAAGGTTTGATAGTCTGTCTTTAGTTTCTTGCAAACAGTTTTTTCAGCTTTCAATGGAGCTTTTAATTTCCTGGTAATCTCTTTGAATTTGTTTCATGTATTCTAAATTTTTTTATATTCTTCATTGAAGGTTTCCCTACTTTTTCTATGCTCTTCTATTCTTCCATCTGTGTCTTCTTGAGAGGTGCTTAGCATTTCTTTTATTATTTTTCTTATATCTTCCTTTACTTGTATTAATATTTCTGTTTTAAGTTCTTTTATAATTTCACAAAGATATTTCTTTAAGTCAGATGTCATATCTTCAGAAATTGCTGGTGTGCAACCCCTGATCTCTTCTGTGTTTACCTCTCCTGGCCCAGTACTATCTATGTTGGGGGCTGAAGACTGCTTTTTGTTTCTTCGTCTTGTCATGTTTCTGGTTTCTTCCAGACATGTGGATAGTGGGGTCTCCAGCAATTCCTGTATTGGTTATGATTACTCTGAAGCATGCTGGCTAGAGATTGCTGTCCTCCCCAATCTGCTGGTGACTACTGGAGTACAAGCAGAGACAGTGCAGGCTGGCCCCTCCATTCTGAGCTGGTCAACCACTGGGAGTCTTCACCACGTTCTGCGTGGTTGGGGCCTGAAGGGATAGTTTTTGGAAAACCTCAGCATTGGCTATTGGATCGTGCACAGGGGTGGAATTCACTCCAAGCAATTTTCACCAATCTGCTCTGCACTAGGAGTAGCTGAATGAAACCAGCCGCAGCTTTGGTGCTAGGCTTATCCAGCCTAACTCCAAAATGGTGCCCGGCCAATTGCCTACTCCCACGGGAGAACTGAGTCTCCCACACTCACCATGAGCCAGTGCTGTTCTCCGTTCCACCACTCCCCTCCACAACTGTGCCCTCCCACCAAGGCGCTCAGGCTTGTCAACCCACAACTTCACCATGACTGTGCAAATTCAGAGTCCAGTGGCGTTTCACACACTGTGGGACCAGCTCTGGTGAGTCATACACTAATAAAGGCTACCACCTTCTGTCCAAGTTTTTCTTTTCTTTTCTTCTCTCCTCTCCTCTCCTTTCCTCTCCCCATCCCTTCCCTTTCCTTTCCTCTCCCCATCCCTTCCCTTTCCTTTCCTTTCCTTTCCTTTCCTTTCCTTTCCTTTCCTTTCCTTTCCCTTCCTTTTCCTTTCCTTTCCTTTCCTTTCCTTTCCTTTCCTTTCCTTTCCTTTCCTTTCCTTTCCCTTCCTTTTCCTTTCCTTTCCTTTCCTTTCCTTTCCTTTCCTTTCCTTTCCTCTTTCCTCTTTCTTTCTTTCTTTCTTTCTTTCTTTCTTTCTTTCTTTCTTTCTTTCTCTCTTCCTTTCTTTTTCACTTTAATTTCTTCCTGGGTCCAGAGGATTCATCTCCTTCCATCTGGTCTTCTCCAGAATGTGATTTTCCAGCATCTGGGCTGTTTCTCTCAGAGAGGCTTTATATTTTACTGCTTATTGATCCACCATCTTCCCCTTCCATTCTGTGTGTTGTTTCTTTTGAGGCAGGGTCTTGTTATGTAGCCCAGGCTGGTTTCAAAGTCACAGCAATTTTCCTGCCTCAGCCTCCTGAGGGCTGGAATTATAGGCATGTGCCACCATGTCTGGCTTATAAAAAACAGGACTTTGGACTCAGACTCCTCAGGCCTCCATTAATCTCTTCAGATGTCCTTGTTTTGATTTCTTATTCAATACTATTCCTATAAGTTACTTCTATCATGTGTGTAGTGTGATTTTTTAATATTATATTCCAATTTATACATTAGCACATTTATTTAATCATTCTGATGATGAAGTGTGTTTGTTTAGAATCTGTAGCTATTTTGAAGAAGGCAGGAGGCATTGTGGTAGCCATTGTTGGTTTCCTATTGTCCTGTTTTGAAGTCCTGTATCATTTTCACTGTTTTGCTGAATTTGGTTTCATTCTCTTTAAACTAACATTTGAAAAATTTTTTAAAAAGAGAATTTTTAGCTGTAATTATTTATGCTTAAGAAGTACTAGGCCAGGAATTTAGGTTGTGAGTTTGATCCCTAGTGGAAAACAAACAAACAAACAAAAACCCTCATATTTCTGTAGGGCTTATGTATAGGAGTAGAAATTTTGATAGTAAATATGTGACCTCTCAACTTATCTCTGTAATGCTAATCTTATTTGTTCAGAGTAGTCTTGCCAATTCACACTCACAGGTGCTAGACTGTGTGAGCTTTTATTATTTTCCATATTTCTTTATACTTGTCAATAGCAGTTCTTATATTTTAACCCATTGGTTGACACGAATGAGGTTTTAATTTACTTTTCTCTGATTAGCAAAAAGATTGGGTATGATATAAACAATTATAAACTTTCAGCTAGTCTACATGACCCTAGACATCTTCTCCAAGGAGTCTGAGGTACGATACTAATCAAAGCAAGGTAAAATGAACTAACCAGTCATTTGCAGTTTATGGCTTAATGTCAGAGTCTGCTGGGAAACACTATACCATTATGGATACAGAAGCAATAACTACATGTTCACATAAATGTGTAGATAGATGTCTTGTACCTGGTTTGTTTAGCTAGAGTGTCTAATTTTAGATATATGACTCAAGGCATGTGTAAACTCATTGTCTCTGTGGTTAACAATCCAGAAACACTGAGTAACCACATGTCTGATAACATTTTCTAAAGATCCTGGGCCATTCACCTGAAAGTCTCTGAACCTAGTGATGTTTGCTGCCACTTTCTTTATTGTATCTCTTACCTTTAGTTAAGATTTATGAGTATACTTTGTGATTATTTATGATTATCTGATTGTGTGTAATAACTATAAACAATTTCATATTTTAATGGTCATTTGCATAAACTCTAGTATTAAAAAGTCTAAGTTTTTGTTATATTTTCTATCATGTTTTAGATGTCCCATGTTATTCTTTATTTCTAGAGGTTTTTTTTAATTTATGAGAACCAGCACTTTATGGATATATATAGATAGATAGATAGATATCTATATTTTATATATATATATATATATTTTATATATCTATATCTATATATAGATATATACTATCTCTATATATGCATATATAGCAATGATCCTTTGTTAATGAAAGGCTTATAACTAGTTTAAATATACTTTGCTGTAGGTGAAATTATAATTGGTCCCCAAATTTATGCCCATTGGTGGCATCAAGGCTAGAAACCAAGAATCAATCTTTTTTTTTAATTTTTATTTAAAGAGAGGGGGAAAAAACAAAACAGAAAGAAGGGTAGAAACAATATAGAATTAAAAAAATAAACAGTAAGAAACCACTAGTTGTTACATTACACATTGTCTTCTTGGATATAGTTGTTCAAGTTACAAAATTAAACCATACAAAGTGGACATTCAAACAGTGAAGCTTCAAACAGTTCTGTTCACTGATCCAACAAAATCTTAGCAACATGGTTACCAATCCTACACAATCATATATGCAGTTGTATCCTTTAGAGAACTTTCTTTTCCTCCTTTTGCTTTTTAAGTCCATTATCTGTTTAGTTATATCACGTTTCAGGTTGCTCAGTACCTTACTGATCTGTTTTGTTGTTGTTACTTACTTTTTATTTTTTCTTATTTATTTATTTTATTTTATTTATTAATTTTATTTTGAAGGTACTAAAATATAGCAGAACAAGACAGCACAAAAACAATTGAGGCAGTACAGTGAAATTGGTACAGAACCTCATAGCAGGTTATCAGGATAACAGCAATAGGTACAATATCTGGTTTTCTTCACAACAGTTGTTCCTTCAATCAGGTAGAGCAATAATGAAGGAAATACCTAAATTATAAAAACAGGATATTGAATAGAGCAATACCATTGATCACAACAGAGCAAAACAGAGATAAAAATATTTGCCTTCAAAGAGATGGCAGAAGAAAATCCTCCTCATTTGCTATATTGCATATAGGCAAACTCGCAAGAGATGCTCAGATCTCGGGCTCTCACCTGCTAGCGGGGGCGGGGGTGAGATGGATATGTGATTCTTACTGGGAGCCCTGTAGGCTCATTGACGCCCACCAGAGAGGTGAGCTGGCTGCCTGTTTTCCCAGCGCCCCAAGTTCCAACATGGCGCGGATCTCAGGAAACCATGATATGGTTCTCGCCCTGGGGCAGCTGCAGCTTGGGAGGCCACAGCCACTTACCAGAGCAGCGTGCTGGCTGCCTCCAAGGATCAGTCCTATAATTACAAGTCACAGAAATCTGCTGGAACCACCATAATCTCAGAATCTCTCTGCTGAGAAAATGCACCAACTTACACTTTGTTCTTAACCTCATGAAAGATCTTATCAGAGAATTCATTCATATCATTCTTGGGCTTCTGCTATACAGAACTGTGAACTAATAAATAAGTATCGTGTTAAAGTCACTAAAACTTTTGTAATTTCTTATGGAGCAGTAAAATCTTCAGTAGGCTCCTCCTATTGATAGGTGATATATTCAAGGACCCTCACTGACTATACAAAATCACAGATAGTAGAGAATCCTGTAGTGCTATTTTTTTATAAATAAACATATGATAATGCTTAAAAATACATGTGATAATGCTTAAGTTGTAAGAGATTAACAACAATGTCAAAAAATAAAACAGAACAATTATAACAATCTACTATAAAAAGTTATATGAATGCAGTCTTTTTCTCTCAAAATATTTTGTTGTACTGCACTTACTCTTATTCTTATAGCTAGTATGAAGTATGTATATCTTGTTGGATGTGAGTCAATCCTCAGAATGCAAAGCTGTAAATAAGAAGGAGACTAGTGGAATTGATTAATTGTTCTTTTTGTGACTTTTACATTTCATGCTTTTTAAAAATTATCACCTTACATTGATGCCATAAAGATAAAATTGTATGATTTTTTGGTGTGTTTTCACATTTTACTTACCATCAAAATTATTTTCTAATAGTGTGGTCTCCTAAGTGCAAACTTCAAATGAATCTACAGATATTTGCTTCATAGTAAGAAATGAATTTACTGATTTTGTTAAAGATGCCATTAGCAGTGGCATCAAGTATTACTTTATAAATAAAAATACAAACTATATGTAATTTCTTTTGCAACAAAATATAAACTTTTATTGAAAAATAATTAAATAACAAAATATATGGTGTGGAGTTTGTTATTTCATTCATGTGCATGAAACATACCTCTTGAATTTTGAAAATTAATTCCAAAATGCTATATAGACACATTGCCAATTCAGGAGAAATTGTGGTAGTCATATCAATGTTACTGTTGCTCTTATCTGTCTTACTTTTGAATTTATTACTAAACTTACATAGAATTCAGAATTCTCAAGCTTAGAAAATATATCCTTGAAGAACAAACTTTGGATGATATGCTCTAACAGATAAAGTAATTATACAAAGACTATTAAGATTATTAGGAAGTCATGACAGTTATTCACTGGCGTTCAAGATACAAAATGGTAGATTGTCTATACAGATTATCAAAATCATAATAAATGTGACAAAACATGGTTTACTTTTCAAATCAACATTCTCTGTCAATTCTAAACAATATCAGTAATTAAGCATACTTAACTTCCAGGGTGGTCACTCCCAATACCTCCTTTTAGTACTTGTGAATTCATTACAAGTAAAGTAATTAAGATAGTATGTTAATAGCACAGAAATAGATAAATATGCAATAGAATGAAATGAAAGCTCAGCACAAGCAAAATAAAAAGCTATTAGATCATGACAAATATGGTGCTGTATTGTAGGAGAAAATAGTGATCTTTTAAGTAAATGGTGGTAGATATTCTATGAGAAAAATTAATTTTTATATTTACACCAATGAAAAGATCTAGTATAGATAGCTCAAATTTGTGACAGGCGTATTTACATTGAATGGTTAGATTTCCAAAACATTCATTCACTTCTTTAGATTTTTTAAATGCTCTTAATTATGTTACCTCCCATGTTATATTTCCTATCATATGCTCAAAAATCTTTAGCAGTCAAATTTTGTGATCTTTGTTTTTAAGTGGATAAATAGCATGAATTCTATTAGTTTGGAAACATCTTGGTCCAAATAATTCTAACTAAATGTTATATTTTCTAATTTAAGGATACACAATTAATGACATGATAAACATTAAGATGGATCATGAGGATTGTGAAATGGATATAAAGAACTTTTCAAGGGATATTTACATGAACATCTCATATTTTGTTTGTCAATAAAATGATTCATTTGGGTGTAATTCTGAAACCTCTAGGTTCTTTATTTTTTTGCCAGCTCATCTCTTGAAACAACTTTTTAATGTATAACAATTCTTATATGCTAATTTTAGGCCAGGAAATATTTTGAGTCTGACATTTAAGACTCTGGTCTCTCTAACTGACTTTGCAGAGTCAAGAAAATTTATTTGACAACAACAGATGTTTGATACTATTTAAAATCAAAATCTGAAAAATGGGAATTATTATTTTTTATCCAAATGATTTGATGTCTTGTGAGGATAATCACCTCTTTTATAAGTATATAGGGAACATTACTAATAATGAGTGAAACCTTATTTTATAAGGTAATGTCAATATTAAGATGACATATAGCAAAGTTGACATTTTAAAGTGTCTCTTACATGTGAAATAGAAATCTACATGTAATCAAACACACACACACACACACATATAGTCATTTGAGCATAAAAGTATTTATGAATTAGTTCATAAAGTTTGTTTAGGGTGAATTAGCTTAACAGTGAATATATTGGAAGGACTTGCCTGAGTAAAATGACTGACAAAATCCATTACAGGATATCTAGAATTATTAAAGTATCTGATACATAATACATGTTGAAATTAAATCTTATCTACTTGTGACAAAGTATCTTGTGTATTAGACTAAAATGGTTATAGTGAGTTTCATGAGCTCAAGTTTCAAATATAGTTATATCTCACTTGCTTCCCAAGTAAATGATTAAGAATCACTAACTTGTTATATAAATACTACTCTCTTGTCTTTCTTTCCATATGCCTGAGAATTAAGTTACTCAATATCAAGAGCTAAACACTCGTTCAAATTAAGAAGGAAACGAATTACAGAATTGTATCCCTTTATAGGTGCTCCTTGAATATAATACTGCTGCACAAATTCAAAATAACCTGAAGGGTAATTATCCAGGGCTTCTGTAAATGACTTACTCAGTAAATCAATGTAATCAATATAGATACGTAAGTCAAGTTTATGGTCTTGGTGTCTCCTGCCGAGACTTTGCCCTTACTTTAAGGTAGGATTTGGTTACTGTGTGTCACTTCATTACCTTTCCTTAATGGAGGGCCACTAGATAAGTTTGAAACCATTTACTCACTGACACAGTTTCTAGTCTAGAAAAATAATTGTTTTGCAAAATATCGGTAAAAGTCTACTAAATTTAAGTAGCAGTTTTTTAAGAATGATGTTTTAGTCTGGTTGAATTTTTAGTGCATAATAAAAAAAAAGTTCTGTATTTTCTAAACAAAAACCTAATATTTTAAGAAAACCTAAATTTCAAAGTAAATTCTATCAATCCTTTTAGTGATAAGACTATTACACTATTTTTCTTTTGTTCAGTGTGCACTAAAAAATGATGCTAATATTGTACTAAGCATGCATATAGATTTTAAGGAAACAAGCATTAGATTAACTGAGAAAATTTCCTCTAATTCTTACAATTCTAAGTCAAAATGGATGGATTCTCATTACCTGGTAAACAGTAATTTTATTTTAATTCTGTATTTTCAAATTATGTGTGTTGATAAGGATATATAGAAGAGTTAGGATCTAATGACAAGATACTTCTTACTTAAAATTTTTTTTTACTTCTTAATTCTATTTCCTTATTCTTGAAGGAAATCACCTTGTAAATTTTTTGTTTGCCACTTATTTATATTATTCTGACTTATTTATATTATTCTGACTTGTTTATATATTCTGACACATAGGGAAAAAGACAAGTATTTAAAACAATGTAATAAAATCATCAAAAAATTAAAGAAACATGCTTGATTTTGAATATATATGTTAATATGTAATATATTTAAGTGGTATGTGTGTGTGTGCTTATGGATATATCACTGCTTTTTTAAACTTAAGGCTATATAATCTTTCGTTGTAGAATGTTCTTGAAAGATTGAACTTAAAGAATAACATAATTGAAATGACACAGATTTTAAGAGTTTCTCTATGAAGGAATATGATTGCAAAACACATATTCTGAATAATGTAAGGATTTAGGTGGAAAAGTAACTTTTATCATTTAGTGTATTACACTCACACCTGCTTTCTTCTGTTCTTACAATTCTTTGTTTTTAAATGAAAAAATACATTCTGATAGGATAATTTACACATGACACATACATTAGGAATAAAGGTAAATTTTGCATATTCAAATTCAAAGTGCAAATATTCTACATGGTCTTCATATTCACAGATAGTTCTTTGATAAATATTAGCAAGCTAAAAATAATCAAAATTGATTCTACAACTATTGATTATACTGATTCAATGTAATGGAAGCACTTAAATATACTCTTAAATTTTGCCTATTTTTTTAAAAAAGCTTTGTTTTGCTTATTTTTTATTGACATAAAACTAAATTGGCTAAATTAAGTGCTTTATTTACATTGTATATATTTTATGGATAACCATTTCCTCATTTATGCCTTTCCTGGGTTGATACTTAACTCACATAATGTTAATCAGTTTAATTAAATCTTGAAACATTTCTAGCTTGGGATTTAGCTCAGCAGCATGAATGCTTCCCTGGCAAGCACAGGTTGTGAGTTTGATCCCTTGTACAAAAAAAAAATCTAAATAATTTAGAATGTGTTTTAGTACTCCCAAAATTAGGGTATCTTGGATAAATTTAAGATATTATTTTTACCTCATAGAATTTGACAGCATATTAGTACTAGTATATTTTTTCATTGTTTTTACTGGTTAACACAGTATATTTCTAGCATAACTTTATAACAAATGTAATGTCAAGAATTTTATGCTTCTAGGATAACTTTAACTACAATAAATATAATGCCAAGAATCTTGTTCTATGATTTATATTTTTCCCCTTTTTCTATAGTTTCCATCATCTTGGACTGAGAAGGAGACTTACCCAGGCTCTCCAAAAAGAAGCTTTTGGGGAGTTTATCTCCTCTGAGCCCATCAATGGTCACTGAGGGTTTTCCTACCTCTTACACTGCAGGTCTATATAATAAATTCCTCTGGGTGATTATACATGTATTTCCCATTGATTACATTCTCAAATGATCCCTAACTAATGTAAGAGACAGAAGGTTGAAAATAATTTCATCATGTGAAATACAGACTTTTTTAAAAACAATCAAATATTCTATTACAAAACACATTTAATAAATAAGATACAGATAGAATGAGCATCATCATGATAAGCTCACAGCTAACCTTATTAAAAAATGAATCCCCTTCTTCTAAAATCTGGGACAATATAAAGATGTTCAATATTACCATTTCTATTCAATCTAGCATTGGAAATCTTTGCCAGGGAAATTAGGAATGACAAAGAAAAATTTAAAGTGACACCCAAGTAGAAAAAGAAGTGAAATTGTTTCTGGTAACACAAATTTATATACAGTGAATCCTAAAAATTATACTAAATAAGTATTAGAATTCATATATAAACATGAGAAAGTTACAAAATAAAAAAAAAATCAAGACATCAACATAAGTATCTCTCCATGAAGTAAATCTTTCATGAAGATAATTTTAGAAGTGATCCTTCTGAAAGAAAGCAAGGGAACAACTGCATTTACAAAAGTTATAAATAAATAAAATACTTAAGAGTAATCCCTAGGAGTTACAAGACACACACAAACACAAAACTATAAAAAGATTCATGAAAGAAGCTGATAACAATATAAATAAATAGAAAGAAATTTCATTTTCTTGACTTAGAGTAATTGATATTAATAGCCTAAGTTACATATAGTTTCAGTATGGTCCTTATCAAAATTCTAAGGCAAATTTTTCAATAAAGAAAATTACATTTACAGAGCCACAGAAATATATCAGGTAGCCAAAGCAATGTTCAAAAAGAGAACAAAGGTGAAAGAATCACATTGTCTGATTTTAAACTATATGACAAAGCTATAGTATTTAATTGATATAGCAAAATGAAACAATCTGATATTGTAAATTTAAAATTGAATAGTAATTAAGCATACATAGAAACATAATATATTTGAGTGAAGTTTCTCTTTTTCTTCCAAGGACAATTTTACAATATATTTTGTTCATTATATTTAAAATTATATGTAACTTCAAATAAAAAATTTAAAAAATTTGAAATGTAAATTAATAAGATTTTGTTTAAATAAAAAGAATGAGAACTAAGCATATGAGACTTAATATAACTAACTTCTGTTTATTTACTTCCTATGTGACTTTGAAAAACCAAGTCATAAACATAAACACAAACAATCTGTAACACAACATATTGTTTCATAAAATGATATATAAACTATTAGGATAGTAGTATTAATTAAATAAGAGAGTTAACATCAATTACCCTGAAAGTGCCTGGTATCTGTATCTATCTATGTCTATATATAATTTCAATTAGTATTGAGCATTCCAAGGTCAGATTATGAATAAACACATGTAAAACTGCCAGTTGTAAGATTGTGCACTAAACAGGATGAATAAGAGAAGGATAGTAGAATGATGCACAGTGCAATAGTTACAAAATCTGTGTAGAATTTTAGAGATAAAGGAAAAGTTAGAATCAGTGAATTACAGGAAATGAACAACAAAATAAGTGAAGAATTGAAACTGGAATGATTGACATTATTATAAAGAGTTGTGATGATATTATAAAGAGTTGTGATTTTCTTTATGTTTTCCTGGCACATTTTAGATAAATAGAGTTAAACAAGTATGACACTGGATCATTCCATGACCTTTATTTTGAAAGAAACCTTTCTGTAAAGGTGGATCAAGAGAATTATTTTTCTACTGGGTTAGTAAAGAGGAGAGCCCTGCACATAATTAGTGTGATTAAGCTAAACACTCACAGCAGCAGCTATCTGTGAGTATATGCGTAGACTGAAATTCTGTAGGTCAGTACCAATGTCACAAGTTGGTATCTCAGCCTGTAATGTGAAGACTGAAGAGCAGTGGTCATCGAGAGAGCAAAAGAGAAAAGACTAGGGCTGTGGATCTGAGCCTAGTGGTGCTGACACATGGATATTCAGCTCCAAGAGTCTGATGGAATAATATGAGAGAGAAATCCAGGGAGATTCAACCATTTAAATGAGTGGGAGTTCCGAGCTTTTAGATTTGGTAATTGATTAAAATGTCTCACACATGTGCAATTCAATTTCCAGTTAAAGAAAGAATTTACTGTAAGAAGGGAAGAAAGGAGGGAGGGGAAAAAAGGAGAAAGAGAAAAATAAATGAATCAGCAGTTCTAGACTGGTCTAATTGAAGATTTTGAAGTCTGACTTATTAGTGAGAGCTAATGAGCTGGTGACTTATAATGGCACACATATTAAAGTACACGTAATATTGAAATTAGCTAGATTATCTCATCATTAGACATTGTTACTAACTAATGTTTCAGAAAATCAGAGTATATATGAATAGAAGCTACCTTTCCAGAATGCCTTCTTTGCAGTTATACTTACCCTATATTTATTATTTCTTTTTATAACCAGTATAATTGAAATATGCCATGGCTTTCTATACTCTATCTAAGATTGCTCTTTTGATATTGATAGGTCAGGATCATTTGCTTTTCTGCGCAGCACCGATAAATAGTACAAAATCTAGTTATGAAACAAGCAGATTCCTTTTGAACAAGCTGTTCTCCAGGCTAAAATAACAAATATATTCAAATCAGTGAAGGCAAATACCTTAGAATTTTATTTCATGCTCGCATAACAGTTCTGGGAGATTATTTATGTTCAGAAGCTGTCTCTTTTTGAGGTTATCTTTCAGCAATTCTGGCCTCATTTTATGAGTGTATCATTTCTTAGAGATTTATTATTAAATGTATTCATGGAACAAAAGTGGGAAGGAAATTATAGATAGACACTCCTGAAAATTAAAACCTTCTTTTGGAAGACACTCATTTTGTTTTACTGTCATGTCTTTGAAAACAAATAGTCTCATGAACACTCCACAAGGAACATGTGATGTGTGGTTTCAAGGTGGGCAGAAACTTCCTGTAACTATTGTCTGTTCATAAACGTTGAGAAAAAATTTGATAGTCAAGACAGTCAAAATCATGCTTTTGGAACTCCAATATCTCTGTGTACTCTTATTCCCATCATAAAATGCATTTACTACATTCATGAGGCACATATCCCAAAGTCCTACCCAGTGATTTCATTCTTGTTAAAGTTCAGGACCTCTGAATGACATTTTAAACTTCATAAGGTGTAAGACTAAGTGCTAGCCCTTAGTAGAAATACACTAAGTGTAGAGTGACAACAATAGAATTCAACGTTATTATAACATGGTGAAAACTATAGTTGACTCTGGATCAGTTTTACTAGCTTACCATGGGAAGAGAAGCAGTCTCCCATTTCCTCCCATTTCCTGAAGTCTCTGGGGCTTGCTATTGTGGCATATAACAAAGCAGGTTAGTGGTTTGATCTGCTTGCGGATGGATATAGGGATACTCGTGCTTTGTCGGCATAGAGCCACAAATGCTGTGATCATAAGGCTGGAGTCCAAGCATCATGGATATAGCTTATATGACCTGGCTGACAAGTGACCTAATTAACTACATCAGGACTTTATAAGAATTGATGTTTTTATCTTCAGCACTTGACTCTATGTTATTCTCATGTGTATGAGACCATTTTCTTAGAAAGATTTTATTCCTTCTCAAATATACAGAACATAAATACTTTGTATTGCAAAACATAATTGCAGGAAACATAGGGAAACTTTCAGGGCAGGCTGAGGATAGAAAAAGTTAACAATTTTTAAGCTTTCTTTGGGCTTCAAATTATGATAGATACATAATGCAAAGATATTGAAGAAATCTAATAGCCTCTAATGATGGCGTTTTAATGATGGTGTGATGAGGTATGGTTTGAGGAGGTAGAACTTTGAAAGCCAATAAGGCCATGAGAAATCTTTCACTCATTCTCTTGTGTGAGTTTGTTGCAAAAAGCTGGCTGTCTGTGATGGAAATTGTAGATATTGTATCTGCAAGCATATTATCCTTGGACTCGCCACACTCTAGAACTGTGAACAACAGTATTCTACCATTTATTTTCCACCCAGCCTATGATGGATTGCTACAGTAATTGACCATGCTAAGCCAGAAAATTGGTATCCAGAAGTGAGGGTTCTTCTCTAAGAAACATCTAAAAATATAAAAGTTTCTTTCTATCTGGGTAATGAGGAGAAATCAGAAAAGTTTTGAAGTCCATGATAGAAAAGCTCACTCTTTTAGACAATTTCTGCATTGCTGAGATATAATGCCTAACATTCACAACTTTAACGAGGAGAGGTTTGTTTCAGCTCACAGTTTTTAAAAGTTTTAGTTTATGAGAGGTTGACTTCAAGGTAAAAACAGCATGATAGAAAGGCCTGGGAAAATGAAAGCTGTTCAGATCTTGGCAGGTAGAATGCAGACAGCAAAGGAATGAGTCAAGTAGGGAGATATGACCTTTTGGGGCACAATCTCAGTGACCCACAACCAGCCAAGCCTCACCTCCACCCAACAAGTCAGTTATATTGTTCCCAGGTCTCAATCACTTTCCAAACACATGAGTCATCTGGGGCCATTTTTGGTGTAAATCATAACATTCTACTCCCAGACCCTAAAAGACTCAAGTTTATCTCATGTGAAAAAGATTTTGTCAACTTCTAAGATTTACCAGAGTCTTAATAGTTACTACATTGCTAAAAATCCAAGACATATTTCTTTCAGACTCAAAACAGTTAATAGTTACTGCATTGCTAAAAATACAACACAAACATTTCCTCTGAGACTCAAGACAAACTGTTAGCTGTGAGTAAAAAATCAAGAAGAAAGTTTAATGTTTCCAATGGATATGAACATTTCTATTCCAAAAAAGGAGGAATATGTAGATAGAAAATAATAGATCTAAAGCAAGATCAAAACCCCAAAGGGTAAACATTTAATTCTGCATTTTGTGTCCAGTACCTATGATATGTTGAGGTTTGATACGTGCTCCAAAAGGCGTGGGAAGCACTGCCCATATGTCATAACAAGTTGCAGTTCACAAACCTCTCTTTTAGTGTGGCTGTGATCACTGCCTTCTACTTTTCTCAGATGTTTCATGTTTTTGGTTTCTCGCACTTCTTGGGGTACCCATTGCACTATCAGCTTCACTTTCACATTTTTGTGTTCTACACTCTCAGGGCCATACTTCCTGGCCTCTGAAGCTTTCTTCTGTATGAACTTCCATGAACCCATAACTTTCATATTCTGTATCCATAAAACCAGAAACATGTAGTTGATTCCAAGGTCTACTGCCAGCCTGAGCAGTAGTCAGGTTTCCTTGAATCACGGCTTCAGAGACCTCTAAGTGCATAGGTGACTGAGCACCGTGAACTGTATTCTAGAAATCAAATTCTGTAGGTGACCTTTCTCAAGCAAGGCACCTTCTTTCAAAAGAATTTACTTCTATCCCTTTGAACCCTTGAGCCAATGAAGGCCATGATCTTGCTGATTCTCAAGATCCCCTCAAGGCACCTCTCTTTTGTACTGATGGAAAATACTTGACTTTTTATTAATAATATTTTTATTGACCATGATTCCTTTTCCTCCAAATTGACAGGAACTGTAGGATTTTCTCCCTGATTCTCACTGAAAACAAGCTTGAATGCAGTAAAAAATATCCATGCCTGAACATAAAGCTGCCTTGAAATTTTGACTGTCAAATTAATTAGTCTCATGCCCTTAATCTGTCTCCCACAAAGTCTTAGACCCTGTGCAAAATGTTGACTTTTCTACATAGTATAATGCACATGCCCTTCAACCTAACTGTTAGTGGAGTTCTTGTTCCTAGTTAAAACCTCCTGAGCCTGGAACATTATTCTCTACATTTCTATCAGCATTCTGATTTCCTGAGTGCTGACAATTATCATCCATGAAGCTTGGTTTCAACCATTCTAGAACTTCTCTAAGTAGGTTTTTAAAAACTTTCCAAATGTCTCCCATGGGCAGATTCCAAAGATTTCTAAACTGAATGACCATGTGCCTTCACAGTAATGAGCCTTATAGTACCAAAATCTGCCTTACTTATTTTTCTCATTGTTGAAACAGAAATCCTGACACACAACTTAAAGGAGGAGGGTTATTTGAGCTTATGGTTATTAACATTTGCACTCCTTAGCCAGTTTACGCTAAGGTGGAAATGGCATGGCAGAAGTGCCTGAGAACAGGAAACTTGCTCACATGGTTATGACCTAGAAACAGGAAGCAAAGGAGGGGACCAAGGAAAGAGATCTATACCCCTCCATGTCACACTGACACCCTCAACTAGGCCATAACAATAAGTCATGTAAAGAGCCACGATGATCTAATGATCTTAAAAACAGATGAAACTTTAGGGCCATTTTGTATCTGAACTATTATACCCATTTTGACAGGAGTAGATTATTAATGCATTTCTAGTAAGGGAAAAGAAAAAAAGAGAGCTACAAGGGAAGTCACACCTTCTTAGAAAATACCTAAATAATCCTGAATGAAATGTAATGAAAATATGGACATCAAAGACTATTTTGCTAAGATCTCAGAGGAAAATGAGAATCAAGAAACTGGAAGAAAGGTTATCTTCACTATGTGTGGTAAAAACTAGACCAAATTTTATTTTTAGTCTGGTGATTTTATTGACATGGTGAGGGATTAAATTAGACCTTTTACTAGGAAATTTCTAACAATGTTTTGAAGGTGTATTTGAACTGTTTATAAAAACGTATGAGAGACAGAGAAAGAGAGAGAGACAGAGAGAAAGAGATGACTTAAAGATGGAGTTGTTATTCAAAATGGTAGCAAAATTGAAAATGCATTGGAAACTTCTGTGTATTCCATTTGAAAACAATGAGAAACCAGCCCAGAAGAAAACAGGAAGGGTTTGACCTACCAATGACTGGATGATGATGTTTGAATTCAGCAGCTATTTACCAATACAGTGGGAAAAGGAGCTCTCTGTGCCCCAAATCAACATGGAAATCATCATAGATGTTTCAAAAGACAGGCAGACACACACCTATTAGACCTGGGTGTGCACAGCTGTCACTGACTCACATCTGAAGCTTCTCTTGCTAGATTCTTTTGCCATGTTCCTTAACAGGTACAGCCTTATTGGGCCTACATAGCATGGACCATAGTGTCTTTCTTACAGGGTACAGACAGGCTGTACTGTTATGTCTGCTAGTGCACAGGATGTACAGGACATGACTGTCATCACTTGGATTGCCAAGCATGAAGTCACTGGGAACTGTGGGTGCACAGTGAAAGCCAAGAACCTGTGCAAGCTGTTTCCATTACAGACATCCAGTGTAAGGCAGTGCTCTGTGAAGCCATGGGTATGGAATTCAAAACTGATTGAGCCACATGCTGGTGATTCCAGTTCAGAGTTCAGCAAGCACACAACTCCAGGTGTAAGAGCTGAGGCAGGGAATGGATCCAGCAAAGCCGTGGGTGCATGACCACCTGAAACTAAAGGGCTAGAACTGTCTGTGTATTTGGGGACATAACTGCTGCCCAGAAAACCTGTAAAGGTAGACTATTACCCTTGTGGACCTTAGAGCCAAAGCGCTAAGCCAACTCTTATTCTCTAGCTTAAGATTTCAGAATTACTCAACACCTCTTACCATTTTGTTTTTTTCCCATGCCTCCCTTTTAGAATTGGAATTCTTGTCCTGTACTTGCATAAGAACTTAAGTTACTCAAAACAAGTTTCAAGCTGGAGACAAACTTGCTTCCTAATGAATCATATCTTGAGTATCACTCATGTCTGATTTATGATTTTTTTTTTGGTACTAGGGATTGAACTGATGACCTCATGCTTACCAGGAAAGCACTTGAGCCACTGAGCTAAATTCCCAGCTGATTTATATGATATTTAGATGGTATGATGGAATTTAAACTTATGGGGGTGATGCTAGAAAAAGGTTTTCATGAATATTGGGATAGAATAAATGTGTTTTGCACAGCAGAAGGACATGAATTGTGGGAAATCAGGGATAAAATGTAATGGTTGAATATTTATGTTTTTCTCAAGTTTATTCGTTGAAATTTTCTCAAGGTTATGGGGTCCATTGTGGTGGAACCAGATTATAGATAATTAGATAACTGCATCAAGATCAAGGATTTGTAGTGGATAATATTAGTTCCTTTATAAAACCAGACGCAAAATTTTCCAGTGTCTTGCTTTTAGACTTTCAGCCTCCAAAACTGTGATAAAGATATTTGTGTTTCTTTGAAGACACATAATCTATGATATTTTGTTACAATAGCCCTCCAAAGACCAGGATGGTATTCTACTCTTTGGGAAGTTATGAAAAAATTCATATATACTGACAGGTTAGCTAGGTCCCTTTGCTAATTTGTAATACAGATGTGATCAAATTGTTAACTTGGTAGGGAGAGGTCAAGAAGCTTGACCTGGACCTGGACTTCAACTGGACCAAGTTTGGAGCTGATCAATAGATTTTAATCTCCTAGTTATAATATATCACTTGATATTTGGTATTAATCTACCTGCATTAATCATAGTTATATAATGTGTTAGGTTTTAAGCAAGTCTAAATTTGTGTTTCATATTATTTAATTCCATTTGCTAAATTGGTAGTGAGTTCCGTTTATGTTTTACTTCTTTTATTGATTAGATATGTCCTCTCTTAACCTATCAGATGTGTCACTAAAAGCAAAATGGGTAGTGGTTTTTAGAAGTAAACCCGTAGGCACCTGAGGGATGTGACACACAATTGGGTTCAGTGTGCTTTGGCCTTTAATTTTTATGAGATTGCCTCTGTTTGAGGGTTAAACCTCTAAGATCTGGCACTGAAGAAGTCTGGTGAGTTATCAAACATAAAATATTTTTCAGGTGAAGAAAAAGTTATCTTCATTTGTACAAATATTTGAATATATAAATTCTTGCCTGGGAACTTAACAAATATACATTCTCTGAATTTTATGTTTCAATAATAAGAAACCTGTTTTGATTATGTTTATTAATGTTATATCACTGTCTATATCACAACTATATTAGTTAGATAATTTTTATCATTTTTTCTTTATTTTAATAGTTAATGCCTAGAATTTTAGTTCCACAGCAAGAAAAAAGCTTATAGAAGTAAGCCAAACAGAGAAAATTTTACTATGTGCTAGATATCTTTTGAGGTAGATTTGAACTCGGTTGGACCTTTGAATTTAATTAATTTTGATTCCATCACTAGCCCTCATCATATATATATATATATATATATATATATATATATATATCAAGTCTTCCTTGTATATTTGCTGAGCAACCATTTAAATATTTGCTTTTTAAGACATGCAAATAGAAATATCTACTACAGAGTTGTTCATAATAGACCCAAGTTACACAGCAAGAATGCAGGTAAAACTGAATGAGTTCTCCAGTGATGTTCACATTATTGCATGTAGAATATTTACTGTAGCATTGGTTTGTCTTCATTTCTATTTCATTGCATAGGTATAATAAAAAGAGGCAGAAAGGTCAACTTATTTTTAAGTTGAAGTACGATAATGTGATGCAGTTTGGATACTGGGTTAGAGGAAGAAAGCTAAAAGAAATTTAATAAATGAGAAAATATTTTAAAATTAAAAGATTAAAATTTTTATCTAGTTAGTTAAAAACTCATTGTGTGTGTTCAAGAGTAGAGGTTTACATTTGAACTGAAAGATGTTGGAACAGGACATGGGGCATGGGGGGGTCCAAATGTAGATGTATCCATAAGTGGAAAGGGTTACAGATCACACTAGAGTGCTGAGGCAGGGGCCTCAAGTTTAGTTACACATTTATATTCTTATTTATTTATTCTCTCATTCAACAGGGAATGAGTGGTTAATAAGCATCAGGCACTCTTTTGAGTACTAGAATTCATTGACAATTAGACAAAACTTCCTATCTTTAAATACCTTATTTTTAATTATAAAAAATAAGAGGGAATGACCTTAATAAAAACAAATAAGAACAATTACAGTAAATGAGATGATTATAAGTGCTATAAGGAAAACTAAAGTATGAAGAGACTAGAGGGAGTAAAATAAAGAGTTATTTGTGTGTGTGTGTGTGTGTGTGTGTGAGAGAGAGAGAGAGAGAGAGAGAGAGAGAGAGAGAGAATGAAATGGAGTAAGAAAGAAATTTTAGAGTGTATTGAGGGAAGCTTCAAAAGAACTCGTTTGAGGTGAAGAGGGGTTAATAACTATGTCAGTAACCTGAAAGAAGAGAAGCAGTCACAGAGGTAAGACAGTGCCTTTTATAGAAATAAACACAGTACAGATACAACAGAGCTAGCAGGACTGGGGTTGGGGATCATGCAATGTAGTCAGAGAGAAGTCAAAAGAGTGGATTACCAGATCCTGAAGTCCTTGTGGTTTAAGGCTGACTTTAGATTCACTTTACACTTCAGAAGCCATTGTAGAGTCTTGAGCAAGAAGGATTTTGTTCTCATGTTTCATTTTTGCTATCAGACTGAGAATGGATAGAAAGGTGACAGAAGCAGAAGGAAGGGATAGATCATGAAATTGCTACAAGATTGAGCCCAGAAACTTTAGTGATTCTACAAAGTGCTAGCTGTGGACACTGAAGAGAAGGTCCAGAGACAGGTGACATTTGAAGGAAGATCACATTGTAGATTAAAGGAGAGACTGAGGTAGGAAAAGCTGAGGGAGAGGCAGGTATAGTCAGGAAAATCAGAAATTTTCTTTTCCTTTCTTCTCTCTCTCTCTCTCTCTCTCTCTCTCTCTCTGTCTCTCCCTCTTCCTTCCTTCCTTCCTTCCTTCCTTCCTTCCTTCCTTCCTTCCTTCCTTCCTTCTTTCCTTCCTTCTTTCTTTTTACTGCAAGGTCCTAGAGTATTTGCGTTAGTATGTTTTACGCATAGTTTAAAGGACGTTTAACAACAACAACAAAAAAAAATGCTAGTTGTTGTATTCACTTTGTTTAGCTTGCAAGTCATCTCCCTAGTTTTAAGAAGTTGAGTGGTAATATGCAATATTGTCAGTAAATACTTAACAGAAATATAATTTACTTTTGTTGGCTCTAGGCAGGGAGATTGGTTGAGGATAAATAAAAAAGATTGGTCTTGTCATTTTCAAAGCTGTATTTAACAGTATGACAATAATTCACAGCATAAATAATTACCATAGCAGCAGAGTTTGGATAATGAACAGCAAGCACAACATGAATGAGATGAGGCAAGATCATGCTGATGTTGATTTATTTTTTAAAAGCTTGAATTCTCCATGTTGTCGTGATTTGTTTTTTTCTGAGGCCTATTCTTAATTTTAAAGGTAATCAATGATATTTTCCAGAGTATGAAGTCCAATGAAGCAGTTGCATTATATATAATTTGGGAAAAGTTATCAGAATTATTAAGAACATATAATAAAATGAATCAACAAATTTTAAATGCTCATAAAATGCTGATGTTCTTTTCTGTTATTTACACAAATAGTCTCCATTCTGTGTATATTTTTAGTGTAAACACATCTTTTCATCAATGGAGAGAGTTTATTTAAAGAGAAATTTTAAAAATAAGGGCTCCTTTGGTCTTTTCTATGACTTTGGGGTTATTCTATCAAGCAATTCAATTACATACATGAATTGCAAAAACTAAGCTTAGAATTAATTTTGTGATACTATTGCATTATATTAGAGATATTTTCTTAATTTTATTACTTCTCAAAAATACTCCAAAGACTTGGAATACAAAAAAAATTTACATATCACTGTCAAACGCAGTCATGTGTGAGACATATGTAAGTGGAAAACCAATGATTCTAGGGTCAAACCAGTGATCATGGCAATTTTACAATTTCTGTCTTTAAAAGTGTCTCTTTTTCCTCAGGTCATCTCATAAAAGACAACAGTTGTGGTTTTATCCTCAGAAAAAAACCCTTATCATGAGAAACTTTAAAAATGAAGCTGTGCATATAATTGATGCTATGATAATATGTTCACAAATTACCCAGGACATGCTGAGTAGTTGGTAGTTTGGGATTAGTTTATGGCCCTTTCAGGAAATCTAGGAGATTCATGTTATTAGATGATCTCATTATTCAACTTAAACATTCTAGTCAAAATATATTTCATCTAAAAAACAGAGCACATTTACAATATTGGGGGTAGCATAATAAAATGTTACATATATTAATAATGCATTAATAAATGGCATCTAATTTTTTCCACTATACACCAGACTCCAGGTGGCACATATTATAAGGATTAAATTGTCATCTTTTATTGCATATAATCCTCAAAACTACCTACAGATAATAATTGTAAAAACTGCTTTTGTTAGTCTATTTATTTCCTTTTACAGAGGAGGAAGTTGAAGCTGCAGAAGGTTAAATTATTCACCCCAAATTACTCAATGAAAAAGTGTGTAACCAATATTTTCACCTCACTGTAGTAAATGCAGTCTCTTGTGTCAAACTGTCTGCATGACAGTTCTCCCTCTCTGAGTTTTGTGACATGCAGCAAATAATTTAAAATCTCTGATACTGAGTTTCCTTATCTGAACCAGTAAATAATTATACTGGACTTATCTCATAAAGTTACTTGGAAGAATGAGATAAAGTATGTAAAACACTTAACATTTGCCTGACAATTAGGAATGCCCATAAGAATTTTATTTTTTTCTCAAAAGTTTATGTTTCTCATCTTTTATAGTCCCTGCAGGATTTCTAGGCCTAAGAATCATAATCAAAGTCATTAATAATTCCTGGAGGAAGAATATCAGGATAACTTATATGTTCATGATTAAGTTTAACCTTACTATAGGAAAAGCAGAAATACCAAATATTTCAAAGTTTTCTCTGAATTTCTAAATCTATTGATATAACCATAAAATTTCTGGGTCTTTATGGACATCCCAGAGTGATAATTTATTTTAATAACATATTTCTTACTTTTACTAGCATAAGTTAATTGCAATAAATAGTATTCATATATATATATATATATATATATATATATATATAATCTTACCTAAAACTATTTTTTAAAATTAAAATACATCTGAGAAACTTAAGTGTCAGAAAATTTTCAAGTTTTTAACTTCTTAAGTATAAATTATATTTTGAAATATTTTTTGAAGCTTTAAATTTTGTCAAAATTGAATGTTATAACATATGCAATAAAATAAAATCCACAGTTGTAAATTTGACTCGTTTTTTTACATACAGATTAAAAAGTAGCCTAAATATAATACGTGTGAACTATTCATTTATATATACATTAAGAATGATTTGAACTGTAGAATAAGAAGATATTAAATACAAACAAAATGAATTATTACTGTCAGTTTTCTCTATGTGCAAGGAGGTTACCCAGATATTGATGGCAAATGCATGGTTATAACATAAATAACAAGTAGTCTCCATGTGGTCACAGCAGGAGGGTGGGCTTCTGGCATGTTAATGCAATAGACTTGTAGGAGAAGAGGAAGGAAACTGCTGCTATTCTTAAAACAAGGCTCAAAATTACCAACGTGTCTCTGAATCTACCATACTCCTTTGGTCAGTAGTAGTTACATACCTGCTTGTATTCAAGTGGAGGGTAAACAGTTTCCATATTCTCAATAGGAGAACATTAAAAACTATGCTATTTAGTTCACTACTTTTCCCTCTGAACTCAAAAAATCTATATCTATCTTTAATCTGATATTTTAATGTATTTTACTAATTTTGTGCTATTGTACAAGAATAAGATTAGGATCATCTCCCTAAAAAAGAAGCATAATATTACATTATGGAAATATCTTAATTATATTTTGAACTTCCTTTATTAATATAAAAATTACTCTCTATACTTTATTATTCATCTTGTGCTTTGGATTGTAAGTTATTTAGTTTATTTAAATAATAAATGGTACACTGTTGTATTGTCATTAGAAGGAGGGGCATCTAACTCACAAGAATTAATCTTACTAAGTTTACGTATCAGTTATGATTGCTTTACCTTATAAATCAATGAATATTTTTAGCTCACTAAACAAAATCCCTGGGGTGAAGTTTGAGTAACCCATGCATTTGTGATTTAGGCTCTTTTTATTTTCTACCAGTCAATATGTTGTCAAGTTAGTTTTACTAGTATAATTCTTATGTTGTGACCCAAAATAAAATAAATACTAATGGCTAAATAAATATTAAGGCATAAGACTTATATGATTGGCTTACATAATAACAAATGTACCTTCAGAGAAGTGAAAATCAAATGAAAAAACAACTGTTCTGTCAGCAGAGAGAAGGACTAAAGCGATGTTGGGCATCTCTTAGTAATGACTGTTAAAGGCTCAATTTGGGAAAAAATTAGGGCTCAGTCATTGGCAGCTCACAGCTAATGTGTAGACTAACAAACCTCACCACGTTCAAAATTTAAAAATTTTATTTCTACAGATAATCTGAGTCATAGAACCCCATAAACCAAAGTGATAGATTATATTAAAGTGAAAAGCTTCTGCACAGCAAAGGAAACAATCAGTAGAATTAAAAGACAATTTACAGAATTCTTCAGAGAGGAATAATGTCTAGAATATATAAATAGCAAAAAGAATTATACCACCAAATAAAAGAACTAGTCCAAAAATAAGCAGATTGGGGCTGGGGGTTTGGCTCAGTGGCACAAGCAAGAGTGAGGTCATGACTTTGATCCCTGGTACAAAAAAAAAAAGAAGAAAAAAGGAGCAGATTAAATGAACAGATACTTGTCAAAGAACAAGTAGGAACAGCCAATAGATAGGTAAAATGTTCAACATCATTGACATTAGGCAAATTAAATTAAAACAATACTGAGATTACAGTTTACCCCACAAAGAATTGCCATCATTAAGAAATCAAATAATAAAGAGTCTGGGGAGTTTTAAACAAAAATGAAAGCTTTCAACCCTGTTGGTTAAAATGTAAATGAATACAGCTCAGCGGCACAAACACTTGCCTTGCAAGTGCAAGGTAGTGAATTTGATCCCAGGTACAAAAAAAAAAAAAAAAAAAGCAAATGAATACAACTACTATGGAAATCAGTATGGAGATTCCTCAGAAAAATTACAGAAATTTTATATGACTTCTTCTTTTAGGTATTTCCCCCCCAAAACTAAATAGAACATATATGGAGATGCATACATACCCATATTGATAACAGCATAATTGATAACTGCTAACTCTTGGAAGTATCCCATGTGCTCACTGACAGATGAATGAATAAGTAAAATGTGGCATTTACCACTCTGGAGCATCACTCTGCCATTAACAAAGATAAACTTGAATCTGCTGTTGAAATGTGCATGCAATTTGAGGCTGTAATGATAAGCAAATAAATGTTCAGACACACAAGCTTATTATGTAAGAATCAAAAAATATAAATGAAGAGCAAAAATAAAAGATAGACAATAGGAAGTAGGGAGATAGATATTTCTTAAAAGGGAAGGAAATCAGTGGGTGGCAGGAAGGAGGAGAGAAGGGAGATGAAAAAGTGAATGAAGAAATGTTATGCTCATGTAGTAACACCTCACAAGGAATGTGAACATTATGCACTGTAAACATGTAGGAATAAAAAAATTTAAAAGTCTTAGCATATGTTGTTCTCTAATTGTATTTTTATTAAACCTAAGTTTAGTATGGCAACATCCTATAGCAAAAACTTCAGCCTCTAGCTATCTGCTCTTTCTTTTCTTTTCTCCAAGTAAGAAGACCATACTGATTATCATTTAAAATCTCAGATAAAAAGCTATTTCTGATAATTCAGCCTGTCTTTACAAACAGACCTTTTAGTTTCTTCTTGTTTTTGTGCTACAAATTGGATGCTTTTTTCTTCATAATTAAATGCAGGTCTTCTCTTGTTTCAAGACCCCAATCAAACATAGACCTTTTAAAGTCTCTAGTAAGGAACTGCTTAGAATTAACCCTTCCCTCAGGTTTCTGTGAATTCTTTATCTTCCTCTCACTTAAAAGGAAGCAGAGGAGTAAAACCTTTAGAACAAGTAGACACTTGCAGATATCCTGGGTCAACCACTTCCTAATTGTATCACTCTAAATAAGTCTATTAATATCCTAGAGTCACTTATTTTTCACTTGGAAAAATGTGGATAGCATTATCATTATAATTAGTATGAATTATGAAATCAGAAATATGTAAATTTTATAATTATAATGCTCTTTTACATATTAAAAAGAAGCATCATATTGAGGAGTCAAGAACATTTGGGTGGCAATTTTTCTGTACAATTTGCTAAAGTTAAGTACCAGTGATTATACACAATTACAAAATTTTGCATGTTTTATGAATTAGGAAATACGAAACTTGCTCATGAATGTAGCATCAAACATACTCAGAACTTTCCTACTTACTTTATTTAGATTAAGGTAGAATTGTGTCAAATAATTCCAGAATTATTCTTGAGTATCTTAAATTAAATTAACGTCACAATGTTTCTTTTTTCTAAATCCTTGCAGCTAAAGTCAATTTGATTAGGGGCTGCATTGTGAATGCTGTCTCTATTAGCAAGGAAAGTATGAAGGATCTGCATTTCAATTCTAAAGTCAACTGAAGGAAATATTTTAAAGTGTTCTTTGTTTTCAGCTGTCTGGAGATTTCTGTCCACAGAGAAATTGACAAGACTTTGTAGTTATCAATTCCATATCGAAGAAGCACTTTTCCAGCTCTCCAAAGTTTGCATAATTTAAATCCTTGTCTCCTCTTCCAGAGTGACAGTGTGGAAAAGATCACATGGGTTTTAACACAGCATCTATAATGGTGACCTCAGGGTCTTGAAAAATGATAGATCTCATAATTATATGGCCAAAATTATCCAGGACAGTGAAGGACTGAAATAGTTCCTCTTTCTTGATTCATTTTGAAATAAAGCAATTTTTTTAAGAAGTGAGGGATATTTATGTCCAAAGCTAAATTTTATACTGTTCCCTATTTTTAAAAAATCACTCACCATTTATCTCTTAGACAAAGATATTAACTACCATTCTGCAGTTTCTTGAGGGACTTTCTTTAATCAAGACCTTCTGGTGACCTTAATTGTGAAGTTAGGTTTTCCATCCCATAGGTAAACAAATTTGGTGTCATCAGCAAAGGCACCGATGCTGATGTACTGATATAAGAAGCCTTAAATGTACCTGGAGTTATGTTTTTTATTCATGTAGCAAAGACAGGTGAGATATACAAAGACATGTTTCCTGTGTGAGCTCAGAGTGGGGAAAACTTCTTCAACAGTTTTCCTTGGAAAAGATATTATTCATGGTTTTTTAATATGTTATCTGCCTTCTTTGTTCCCAAAAGTACATTGCTAAATAGAAATTCTCTTTTAATGATCAACATATAATTAAATGAATGTTTCGGTATTTGGTTGCTGAGAAGTACCAGTACTCTTTACAGATGCGTGATGTGCAGTGGGATAACTAAAAAATTTACCAGAACCTGCTATAAAATATTGAATAAAGACTACTGATTTGGGAGGTTTTGATAAAATTTGGCAAAGTGCTTATTTCTATTTCTTTCCACTTCTAAATTTTTTGCTACAGATCTATTATAGAATCACTGTATTTGGTTTCTGGTGTCACCCTACCATGAGGACTAGGTGGGAGATGGTCACAAGTGGAGAGGATAAGGGCTAGATGTAGACCCTGTGCCCTGAAATGTTGAAGCTCAGGCAGGAAGAATACAGGGATAGCTTCTGCCTTACTAAGAGGCCAGGTAGGTTGTGTGTGGCATTAAGATTGGTTGGGTCTGACAGTGCTGGCATTTATGTCCATCACTTTGCTTTAGCCTCTGCTTGATTGCTTATACACAGCCCAGAACTCAGTGTTCTGTTTGCTTTCATCTACCCATGGATACTGGAATACAGCTCACTTTGGACAACTGCCACAGCCTGAAGTTTATGGACAGAGAGGCAATGGAGTGATGGGGGAGAGGAACTCATAAACCCAAAGGCAAAAAACCTAGGCAGAGAGAGCTATGCCTTGGGGAGCACAGAGGGACATGGAATTAGGTGCTAAGTGACTATGGTACTAGAGCAGAGGTCATTGATTAATTGTGCCTAGTGGGAAAAGCCAGCCAGGAGCCAGAATCACACAACAAATCTGAGTGTGGAAGCAAAATAGGTGTTAGCGGGGACTCACTATCATGCCTTCATACCTGATGCCAATACAGCAACTGGGAAGATACCATACATTCAAAAACACCCAAGGAGTATTTTTTTTTAACTCAATTGTTATTTTTTTCCTTTCATTACCAGATTTGTTTTTCTTTTTCTTCATTTTCTTTTCTTTTCTTTTGTTAATATACCAGAAGACAAAAATATGTAAAACCCTTGAAGGCAAAGGCACAGAGAAGGACTTTTGAATGAAGCATCAGTTGCACTAGAAATAACATCCAGTATCGGCAAATAGAATTATATCAAATTAAAAAGCTTTAGTTCAACAGAGGAAACAAGAGTGATGAGAGTAAGGCACGGTGGCGCAAGCCTGTAATTCCAACAATTGAAGGCTGAGGCAGGAGGATTGCTGTGAGTTCCAGGCCTCCCTGGGCTACAGAGTGAGTTTGAGGTCAGCCTGAGCTGCATAGTGAGACCCTGTCTTAAAAAGTCAAACATACACACACAATAGATAAATAAACAATAAAAAATAAAACATAAAGGCAAGAAAAGAAAAAAAAACTTTTCCTAGTTACATCTCAGACACAGGACTAATATCTACAATTTGAAAGTAACTCAGAACAATTAGAATCCCCAAAATAAAAGACTCAATAAAAGCATGGGCAATTGAAATGAATAAATACTTCCAAGAGAAAGAATTACAAATGGCCAGTAAACACATAAAAAAGATTTTCAACATCTGTCACCATTACAGAAACGCAAATTAAAGCAACACTGACATTCCCTATACCCCAGAAACAATGACTATTATCAAAAATCAGATAATAAAAAATGTTGGTGAGGTTAAGGGGGAAATGTGACCCTTCTACATTGTTGGAATGTAAACCATGGTAGTACAATCATTAAGGAAATCGGTATGGAAATTTAACTGAAATTAGAAATTCCATTTGACTAAAGTATTCTCCTTCTAGATATACACCCAAAATTGTTAAAGACACATTGCAGTGATACATGCATAACTATGTATATAGTAGCATAACATTTATAGCTAAATCATGGAAGTGACGTATATGTCTATCATCAGATGAATGGATAAAAAATAGCTGGTACTTATTAGCAGTGGAGTACTACTTGGCTATAAAGTATAAGCTTGAGTTGTTTGTGGGGAAATGGATACACATCAAAACCATTTTAAGTGAAGTAAATCAAACACATAAGTTCAAATATTGCAAGGCTTCTTTTATATTAGAAACTCTATAAATAAATTAAAGGCCAAAATAAAAGATAGATCATAGGAAACAGGGAAATAGGTCTGTTTCGAATGAGAAGGAGACTGAGAAGTGGAGGAAATGAGAGGGAGGAAAGGAGAGGAAAAGGGGATAAAAAAGAATTCAGATGAGTTATATACATAAGCCAATTTTCCACAATGGATTTAATCATTATGTACCCCAAATTAAAACAATAAAGTGTATAAAATAAAATTTTTGAAATAGCTAAGTAGTTTTGAGGATATCTCACTTTAGGTAACATTTTTTATTTTGCCATCTAACTAGTATCTCTGAACAGTACTTCACATCAAAGCATGTAAAACCTAAGATGGACTCATTTTCATCCAGAAAAGTCAAACGTTTTCTTTAGCTTTCCTGGCTTCATGTATGGCATTCAAACAACACTATCACTTTTGTATTCAAATAAATATGTGTATTGATAAGTATCACTCTTGAAATAAAATTATATTTTCTACTATCCATTAGAATCTCTGTGTAAAGGACTGTTAATATTTCCATGATGTCTGTTTGGTAATTTTTTTTTCAATTTTTTTCAAGTGAACAATGTTCCAGATATTGTGACTGAAATGACTACAACTCTGCCAATTGCAAACAGCTATGTTATACATGGGGAAGTAAAATAAAAACACTTACTATACTTTTTTGAATTTTTAAGGTAGTTTTCATAGAAATAGAGAAAATGTTGCCTTCCTCTGTGTTACAGTTTATAACTAGATGATCTTCAAAGCCTCATGCACTTATAGGAAGGTGTTTTGGAAATGTGATTGGATTATGCTGCTTGTAGTTAACTTTGCTGTTGGGAGGTGAAGCCTGAATGGGACAAGTGGGTCACTGTGGCTGAGGGATGGAAGTGTTTATCTCCTTCCCAGTCTCCTCTCTTACTCTTGCTTTGCTTATGAGCCATGGAGCCATCCGTACATGCTCCTCTGTAACACCGCTCTGCCATGTTGTCCTTCCATGAAGCCAACTCCTTAAGAGATGAAGACTCTACAAATTGTGAACCAAAATCAATCTTTTCTCCTTTAAATTTGAGATGTTGGATATTTTGTCCCAGCAACTATGGAAGCAATTAAGACTTTCTACAACTATTTCTTAGCATTTTTCAGGAATATTGCCCAGTAATATTCCATTAAGTAGGAACTTTTAAATTTGGTTCACTTATTTAATGCATAATGCTTCTAATCTCCATCACTTTTCAATACTTCATTGTACTATATGTTTTAAATTTTTAAAAATTCAGCTATTCAGTTTACTAATTATCCTGTCAATGGGCATTCTGTTTTTTTGTTTTGTTTTGTTTTATGCTACTGTATATTTTCACAGTGAATTTATTTACCCATGAAAATTGATTGTTATTTACCACTGTCTTCTCAAATAGTTGTACTGAAATGAGAAAAAAAAATGTATTGCTTCAACTAGGCATACAACTAGAACTTTTTTATTTCCCCTTAATCATTCTCCTGCCAAGATTTCAGTAGCTATTTGAAACTTACTTGATTAAATTAATTCTTGAATTTAAGAAATTTTCTACCTCTTTTAACATGTATGACTACTGAACAATTGTTGATCTAATAACCAGATCTGTTTAAAACTAGGTTTACAGAGAAGATTTGCCAAAGAGTCATATGTAAGGAGAAAAGGAAAGGATCAGAATGCACAGATTAAATGAATTGCATGTTTCAGCTACAGGACACTGAATTTTGTGATGTGAAATAATTATTTGAAATTTCAGTGAACAAATGTATCTCAATGTCTTAATTCCAAAAAAATCAAAATGAATATTTCTCAACGAAATGTGAATAATAGCTGCAACAGGCTGTTTTACCAATGCTCTTATTGTCACCTCTCTGAATTGAATCTTGGATTATACTCTTGAAATTAAGAGAGATGAAATTGATACTAGAGTATTATGTCTTCTTTAAGGAGTTGCACATTGCTGAAGAGATTTGTTAGCACAAGATGGTGCTATGATTTCTAAGCTGGTCTATGACCCTTGACTGAAAGTCACTGTGCCTTTTCTCGAACCAATTTTGTAGTCTATTCTGGGTCTAGAACTATTTGAGGGATCAACTAATCCCTGATAGTATCTGCACAGTGGATTAATCTTTTCCTACACATTACTGTTCTCTCTCTCTCTGTCTTTCCTACACAGGTGTTAATTCAGAGACCACATCCGATGACATTTCAAGCATACTATTTCCATCTAATGCAAATTCTGTGACTTTATAGAAAAAAATGAAAACTTCTACATTGTTATTTCATATGAGACTTTTTAGGCTTGCACTGATAAACAATAATATCCCGATTTATTCTGATGCCAAAATAATTATGATCAAATAGACCACTTTTTAGAAATTAAGGTAGGAATTAACATGTGAGATGAAATTTCATTGTTCTGCTTATTGAACCATAATGGGAGATAATTATACCAAAATTGGAAAACTGACAAACGACAAGATATCACAGAACTATGCAATAATATTTTGTTCTTTAAATTGTCTAATATTCTTTGGTGCATTAAAAAGCAGTTACTTTTGAAGTCAAGATAGAGAAAAAAAATGACATGATAAAGATAAAGCCTCCACATAAAAAAGAGGGATATCTAAGGCAAATACCATAACCTACTCATTTTTTAATCAACAGCACAGTTTTAGAATGAAACATGGTAGGAGTTAAGCTGGAATAAAACATTCCCTCTTTCTTTGTGTCCTCCTAACTTTCTCTATAATTCTGGATTTATATCTTCAAGTTTTAGGAAAAAACTCTTAAGTTAAACAACATACTGTTTTCAGTCATAGATGATTGGCAGTAGACACTTAGAAACATAAAAGTCTTGGATTTAGATAGTCACTCTGGAAAGTAAACTCTCGCGAGAATAAGTAGTTGCTACACCTGATAGTGAGAGTCTCCTCAAAATCACACCGAGGGTGTGGGGTTCAGTGCTTATTTGCTAACATCCCCTGCCTTTCAGATTCATAAACACAAATGGGAGCAACCTCCATTCCAATTATATCCAATTAAAGTTCCTATTTGATGAAGTACAATTTGTGTAATAAATAGACTCTGTAAATTAGAGCAAAATAGGTAGTTAATCATTAAAAATCAAATGTGATAATGAAGGCACCTATTTGGAGGAAATTATCTCAGGGTGAAATGAACTGATATTTGAAGTTTTAAAAAGCCAATTATAAGTTCTAAAAAATAGCTTAATGAATGTAACATTCCTTATGGATTGGGCATATTTTTACAGAAATAAAAGCCCTGGGCTTGGAAATATTTTAAATGATACTTTAATTTTGGTTCAAAATAGACATCAGTATGCTTTAAGCAGCATATGTACAAGGGTAACTCTACTTCAAAGAGGAGAAATCTAAGTCTAATTTGCACTTGAGAGAAGGCACATGAAGGACTTCAGTCAATATAGAGGAGTTCATTGTACTTCTGTGCTAAGTATTTGATACACTCCTTTGGTAGTTTAGTCACATAGTTAATTTGCATGAAGAGTTTTTCTTAAATGTCAGAAGTGAGATATGACAATAAGTATTCTCTTTGATTAACATGTTCAAAATTTTGCCTGACCTTAAATGAAGATATGCAATAATAACTCACTTCAAAAATGTGAATTTGGTCTTTATAAATTGAAACAAAAAACTCATACTGACAATTCAGATCAGAGAGTTTTGCTTTATACATATAGATACAGTGTCAAAGTATATATTTTGTCATATTTCAGACATTTTCTTACACTGCCATTACTAAGATACATTACTCAGAGCAGATTTTTAGTTTATTAAAAATGTCTTTGCAGTCTTGTAAACTAATGAGCTATCCCTTCCACATTAGATTTAATTCAAGAGGCAATTTTATGATGGCACTAATAATTTAAATGATATTTTTTATTTTGCAGAAAATTCTTATATAAATATGCTATCCTAAAACAGTTAATGAAACAGCACCTGCCTGGCACATACATGCATATTTGCATTGCTTTATGTATGGAATTGTATTTAATTACATGTGTGTGTAATTAGACACACAATAAAGACAGTGTAATTAGACACACACACGTAATTAATTTATTGAAAGCTTCAGTAATTTTTGGTGGAATAGAAAGTTATTGTGTTGGAAAACTTTGATCTTTTTTGAGTACTGGATAAGGAATCCAAAGTATTGTCAGAGTAGTAAACATTATATATTCAAATAATATAGAAATAGTGTTCATTATTTTAGAAAATAATGTCAGAGCAGTAAACATTATATATTCAAATAATATAGAAATAGTGTTCATTATTTTAGAAAAATTTTGACTGTATTTTAATATTTCTATATCCAGAAATTGTAAATGAATATATAGATGTGTAAATACACTTAACAAGACTTTAAATTTCCTTAATGTTTGGTATATATATTTATAAACCATTATAATTCTAGTTCCATCCTTCAATGCAAGTCCTATTGATTCATGCATGTTACATGCCAAATGAATTTAAAAGAATTATTCACTAGTTATTTTCTAATCATTAAAATTAATCTTCTTGTGACTTTAGCTTTCCTGTTGCTTTCTATAAACTTCAAATAAGCTATTTGATACCTAGGTACTGACTATTCCAGAAACAATAAGAAGGAAGAAACTCTGACCATCATCATCCACCAAAGCTGTCTCTATTAGTTAAACATAGAATGTAGCAACCTCAATCTTTTTTTTTCTTTTCTGCCTTCTTCTCCTCCCTGAACTGTAGCCATTACAAGTCTGTAGAGGAGAATAAAGAAACACTGCAGCTTGAGTGTAAATGTCCTAATTGTTTCCATTTGTTTTACTATCGTTGCTACAAAAGTTGCATGACATAGTGTTATTCATTTAACTCTTTGCTTTCTGTCCCAACTAAGAATTATGTATATTCTTGACTCTCTCCAGTATTGTTAATGACAGGTTAATTAGATTCAGTCATCCTTTATATCACTAAAAGTAATTTATGTCATACTGGGAATACCATAACTCTTTAGTCTAAAGACAGTGAAGAAAGTAAAATGTATTCACATTTTCCACTAAGAAAGGTATATAGCACTTAATAAATCCATATTTCTTTTTCACCTTTTAACTTTAACAAAATTATAGCTTGAATTTACTCCTCCTTTGCGTTTTACTTTAAAGATAAATTTCCATCTATTTTTTTTGTTAATTTACTACTCATCTTTCAAAAATTCTTTTCAAATGCCACTTACTTTGTTCAAGTTTCCACCTGCAAAATGCTATTGTCAAAAATATTGGCACTTATTAATGTTTAAAGTGTGAGCATAAAAATAGTTATAGCCTTATCCCCCAATATGTTTAAAGGTAAGATAGGAAGGTAAGATGGGAATTAGAATTTTAATGTCACAGATGCTAAGGTAAAGAAAGCTCTAAAAAGAGGGACATGAAACAGTCAAAGCATACAATGGATTTCATAGGATATTCCATTTGCAAATAGATTTTTCTGAATTAAAGAAATACGGTATATAAAATAGGGTTATCAAAACATTTTAAAAGTAGTCCTGAGCTTGAAAGAGAAATGAAGAGAAGAAGGAGGAAGAGGAGAAGCAGAAGGGAAGGAGGAGGAGGAGGAGGAGGAAGAGGAGGAGGAGGAGGAGGAGGAGGAGGAAGAGGAGAATAAAGGGTGGTGGAGAAAGAGGAGAAAGAGAAGAGGAGATACAGGAAGAAGGAAGAGGAGACAGAGGAAAAACACTAGGGAGAGGAAGAGGGAAAGGAGGATAGACAGGAAAAGGAAGAAAAGAGAAGGTAGGAAAGAAAGAAGAGAAAGAGAGAGTGAAGGAAAACGATTCAGGTATCTGCATTACCTTTGTTAACTATTTAATTTTGTGCTTCAAACATATAATTAAGAATTTTAAATAGATTGACCTTTATATGTCTTACACTGATATAATTTTCAGCATAATAATGATCAATAATACCGATTTTGGGTGTAGTATATTTGCGTAAATACCTTGGCTTTAAATTTACTGCCCATGTTAGTTTGCCAAATTTAGTTTGTCTGTGTGCCTCAGTTTAGTTACTGGTAAAATGCTGACTAAAAGATCAATCTACAGGATTATTGAGAAAATGACGTGAATTAATATAGAAAAATGTTTTAAGTATTCTGATATATGCGCTTGCTGTTCTTCTTGCTACCTGACTTTCATGTGCCAACTCCACCCAAGGAATGCCAACATTACTGTAATAGAAAAAAAAAAGTTTCAAAAGACTGACAGAATGAAATCCAATGCAAAAGGACAGCAGAATGAAGGAAGCTCTCACTGCTTTAAATTGTTACATATTTCAGGTCACAGTGATTCTCTCATACATGAACGTGATACAAATTCAGGTTCAGAAGCTGAAGTCAAGTCTGATGCTAACTGATCCTATGTTGCTTTACCACAATCACTTTCAAATGCATGTATGAAATGTTTTGACATGAACTAGAAAAGCTAAATTATAATTTCTTAGGCAATTGATATTCACAAACTAAAGAAGGACAAAATAATGAAACATTTCTGTTTTCCTCCCAACATTCTTTTTTAAAGCCTATCCTACTGGAGTTCTTATCTCTGGCACTGGAGAAAATTTGGGGCAGAAGACGAAGCTTTCAAGTCACTGTAATCTCATCCTTATAAATTATCTTAGCCTAATAGAAAGTATGAATTGCACTAACCCACCCCTACTCCATACAACTTAATGAGAAATCTATGCTCAAAAACTAACAATAGATGTACAGTTTCCTTCTTACTTGATTTCAACTTCTCTTGCTCTACTCATGAAAGTGCAATTCAGAGTAAAATCTTGAATGTAATCAACAGAGCCTAAGGTTGAAATTCTTCTGACGATGTCTTAATATTAGCTTGATTCAGACGCTTCCTAGATCTTCAAGTGTGTGCCTCATGTAATAAACCAAATCTGGCTGCCATTTTTACCCCCTTTTTGAGAGGTAAAGTTTTGTAATTCCCCCAACTGTCTGGACTGTTTGTTACCCTGAGCCCATCAGACTACAACAGAGTTTATGATAATGAGATTATCAATGACTGATTCTAGGAACATAACTAGAAGGGCTTTCCATGACAAACAGTTTAACCATGTGAAAAAAAAAAATCACTTTCTGGAGTCATACGATAATGCCTGAGCAGTAGGGAGTGAATCTGCACACAAAGCTCAACCATGTGGCCTCTGTTCCCACTGTCTATGTCTTTGTAATGAGATCTCAACAAGAAGTCTAAAAATTGCACTGGCACAGGGCAGCGTGCCTGTAAACCCAGCTACTGAGGGCATCCTCGGCAAGACCCTGTACCAAAAAATACTGTATGAATAAATAATAAGTGAGAAGTCTGAAATGTATGTCAGTGGTGGGGCAACCCTAATTTTAACCCTAAATACTGCCAAAACCAAAACAAGGTAAAACTAAACACAACAGAGGAGAAGAGAAATGAAACAAAGCAAAGCAGAACAGCAACAAAAAGAAAAACTAACTCCAAAACTTTACAAATACCTTGTAAATTTCTAAGAACTTTTGATATTTCTAAAAAAAATAGAATCATGAGTATGTATTAGCCTATGCTCTGCTGAAGCCTATAGGACCATGAGAACGTTATTGAAAGTAATATCTCATGTGACGATTACTTGTTACACCAGATTGAATAAAAAGAGATCTTTTCTTATTCATCCTTTCAAATTTTGTTTTGTGATTGTGCAGCAGTTACTTACTCAGACTTCTCAATGCCAGCTATCCACTGATTGGGGTAGTGACTTTATGATCATTCGTTTTTTTTTAATTGAAAATACAACAAAAGCAATGGTACAAAATTTCAAAACAATGTAATAGGAGATTAACAATGGCTAATATATTGCACATTTCTATATTCAAAGTAGTCGCTCAGAATACAGTATATAGGTATGAAAAAGTGATCAAACAATGAAAGTGCAAACAATTCTTTTTGAAGATCAGAGATTAGTATGATTATCATATATATATATATATATATATATACACATATATAAAATCTTTTCCCTTCCCTGCTTTCTATTCTTCTTCCCCTCATCCCAGTTGTTCTTTCTTTTTGAGCAGTTTCTTTCTTTTTCATCTTCATGCCCATTCTTTCATATGCTCTTTAATCTATTTCTCATTTGACATACTTTGAGTGGTTTCATCATTTAAAGATTTTATCTTTCATTAAAGAAAACACAGATATTACAAAATTCAGGTGTGCTTTAATCAGTGTATGGTAGTGTGATAGTATAAAACCTCTAATTTTATATAGTTTATTGTATGTTTTATCTTTTCAATATTCCATAATTTGTTAGTTATTAAAATTATGTAATTCTAATTTAAAATATTCATTTAATATTTTTAAAGTGAAATAATCCCTTTACCTTACTGACAGTTAGTGAGTTTGCTACTAACTAGATAAGTCCTAGTATTTCATACATAAAAAACTCTCCCATCCTGCTTTTGGTATATACTTTTAATCTTTACAGTACTAATTTAATGTTTTGTGAGTTTGAAAAAATGTAATGATAGAATTATTTTATATCTGAGTTAAAATAAACAGCAGAATTTTAATTGCCCAAGGTCATTTAACATATCCTTCCTGGTAATGTTATATTTCTTCAGTGTTCAATTTTTTAATCTTAAATATATTTCTTGAAGTCCAGGAACTGTATTTTTCCACTTTACAATTTAAAATCCTTTAGTAATTGGCAAGTCACATTTTCTGCTTAAATTAATAAATGAAAAAAAAACAACTTCAATTGTTTGATAAATTATTAAATATGATGATCAATGATCCCTTTAAAAACAATATTAAGTAGAATTACCAATGTTTATATTCTGAAAAGCTATAGAAAGGTAACATAAAACTAAAATTTGAAAGACTGTTTGACATTATTTTTGTGTATAAACATATAAGCAGATTTATAGCTCTGCTTTAAGGCCCTCAGTTTGCAAAACATCTACTACATTAATCAACAAGCTCCTAATTCTCAGTATTTGCACATACAGTGCTTATTCTAGTTCAATTATTTGTAGCAGGTAAAACAACATTTAATATGCTTGGTAACATCAGGATTAATAATAGATATGTTCCTTTAATCTGTTTAGAGGTTATGTTCAGCTTTTGTAATAACTCTTTTAATATATCATACAGCTATTTCTGTTTGGATCAGAAGCAAAGAATGAATGAGAACATATATTTAATTTTTATGGGCATGTTGAAACTAAAGAAAATGTTAATCCTTGCAAGCAAAAGTCTCATAATTGTAATGAGTTGAGTGTAGAAAATATTAACAAATGAAATAAAAGGCAAAATCATATTTATAGCTTTATTTAATACCTTTTTGATGTTTTTTGTCTTTTTGAGATAGAGTCTTGCTATGCAGTTAAGCTTGGACTTTAGTTCATTTGGTAGCCCAGGCTGGTCTTAAACTTGAAACAATTCTCTTTCCTCAGCCTTGGCAGTGCTAGGACTACAGGAGTGCACCACTCTATCTGGCTGGTTTTCTGATTTATCTTTTGCAGAATTTTATCCATCAGACTGACTGTCTCAGTCATATAATATGTGATGTATTTCAAAAGTGTCATGCTTCTTAAAAGGCTTACATTAAGGAGAATTTTCAAGAAATGAAGTACTGATAGATAAAGCTAATTTCCATCAAGATATATCTAGCTCATCTATCATCAGGAGTAAAAGAAAAATAATAATAATTAATATTTATTAATTTTGTCTAGTTTTTTGGGCTGAAAACTTAGCTCAGTGGCCTAAATGTCTGCTTGGAAAATGCAAGGTTATGAGTTTGATACCCATTAAAAATATTAATTCTATTTAGTTTCTTTTCTTGCAGTTATCTTCCCATAAAGTGTGTATTGTAGTCAGGAGCTGTGAGGAGAAAAATTAGAATAAGGACATAGAGTTTATAATATTATTTTATGATGGTCTTCCAGAGTTAACACAAGAAACTGCAGGAAATCTGTCCACGACACTAAAAACATAGAATACTCAACCAAGGGCCTGAATCTCACAGCAATGTCCTGTATGAGTCCAGATGAAGAACCAGAGCTCATGACAATGCCTCCCACAAGTCCTACTGGAAGTCTAGAGCCCACAAGAAGGACTCAGGACAGTCTCTTTCATGGATCTGTGCTGGGAAGGCCCAAAGATCAGCGGTGGAAGCTAGAAAGTCTGTACCAGCAGGGTAAAGGAGCTGTGCTGGTAGGTTGAGGGTTCTACACTGGAGCTTAGAAGTCACGCTACAATAAAGACACAGCTGTCCTAAAAAGCATCACAGTCATGCTCAGCAACATGGAGGTCCCAAGCTCCTCCAATGATAAGCAGAGTCGAGTCCATGCCAGAAAGTCAGCATGATGAGTTTGTCCTCGATATTAAGTGGCACACGTCTTCCCCTCTGGACTCAGGAAGCAGTGCCCAATGTAAGGACCAGAACTCCTCCAGGAGAACCAACAAACAGAAACCTGTAGGAGAACCCACAATGCCTCAACAACTCAATGCTTTTCTTCTCCTTCTCCACGTCTCTATTTATTCTGGCAACTTTCCTCAGGTGAAACATCTACGCTCAGCACTATAATGATTTAATTCTGCTGGCGTTAAGTTGACCAGTTTTTAATCTATAACAGTTTGACTCTATTTTGTAAAAATGTGTTCAATGCAATATTTTCAGAACCATCTGACGCATCAGAAATTAAAAACTCCAGGGTGTTCAGCTTCTAACACGGTAGTACATATTCACTGTAGGCTCGCTCTCTTACTGATCACCATGAAACATTTTGGATGAAGTTGAAAAATAATTATCTGAAGAGACTAAAAAACAAGTAAGAGCAAGTAGATCATAGAAAGCAACCCACAAAAAGCTGAGTTTACTTATTTTCTTCCTCTTTCTCCTATGACCTTGCCCCAAAGGCAGATTGTAGCATCACAAGAGCATCAAGCAGCAGAAGTATGGAAGGTTAAAGCAGCAGTAAAAGCCAGAAGAACTGCGTACAAGGAGCAGTGTACACCAGTGCACCTAATATAATATGTCTGAAAACAACACACTAAGAATTCATGAAAATTAAATGCAAATCACCTCAGAGGCCAAAAAAATTAAGAGCCATGAGCTAATCAGAAAACATATTTTCTTAAACGAAAGGGATCAAGACAATATAATATGAAGCAAAACAAGAGAACTTGTGTTTAGAGGAAAGATATAATTCTAAAAAATGGTTAACTGAAGTTTTCTAAAGACCAATGATTAAACAGGAATCTGGGAATCTAAGGAAGGAAAAAAAAACAGTGGAGAAAATATGTAAATACAATAACATTTTTTTTCTTTTGAAGTTTATAAATTATATTTGATGGGAAAAAGATTGAATAAAATTGGTGTTGTTTGAAATGCATACTTCAGGAATATTTCAGACACCTATATTGCAAAAGGAGAAAATGGAAAGTTACAGTTTGCATTTCACTAAAAGAAGAAATTGATGATATTAATGGATCATGTTAAACTTTACAAATATAGTATGTAACCCAAACTAACCACTAAAAATGGTTATACAAACAGACATAATCAAAAATAACTATAAATAACCAGAGTTGAATTCTAAAAACATTTCAGGTAATCCACAGAAAGAGAAAAAGAATTAAATTTCAAGCATCAATCTTAAGCATCTATAATTAAATTAGATATAAATGTTCTAAATATTCCATAAAAATAGAGATTGTTAAAGTAGATTAAAAATCATGTCAACACATGCCACTCAAAAGCAAGTTCAAAATAAAAATCTAGAAACTGATATATCAAGACATGAGTGGTTATACTAATAAGAGATGAAACAGATTTTAAAGGATTTTATCTGAAAGAATTTCCAGTGATGGAAATTGACATTATATAATAAAAGGCTAAATCTATTGTAAAAAGACAATTCTAAATGTTTATTCATGAAATAGCAGACATTAAAATATACAAAGCAAAAACTGATAGAACTCTAGAGAAATAGATAAACACAAAATTATACTTGGAGACTTAAATATTTCTTTCTGGCCAATCAAGTGAACAATTAAGCAAAAATCAGCAGATAGAACAATTCAACAAGATAATCAACATTATTGAATGCTCTACTTAAAAATAGCACAATTTTTCAAGTTCCCATAGAAGATATCTTCAGAGACATATCCAAAAGACAGTAGGAAATACTACAATAATTCTACACATATCTAATTACAAAAATTTGTACTTTGGATGATATAAATAAACGTTGCCAAAATACAAACTACAACTAGTAATCTAATGTAATATAAATTAATTGAATAGCTCTAAAACTAAGGAAAACAAATTCATGGTTTAAATACTCTCCCCAAGTAAATTTCCAGATTCTTATGGTTTTAACCAAGAAATAGTCAATGTTATCACACAGAAAGCTGAAATAAATAATTACTGCTTAGATGGTATTATCAATATGAAATATAAGTATAAATAGAAAAAAACATATCCAGTGTCTGTTGTGTCCATACTAATAAGTGGACTGAACTGCAATGAGAGATTTTAAAAGAACAAAATGAGAATGGCATCATAAAAGAATTCAGCAGGGCATGGTGGCACACACCGGAAATACCAATACTCAGGAGACCAAGGAAGGAGGATTCCTGTGAGTTTGAGGCCAACCTGGGCTACAAAGTGGATTCAAGGCAAACCTAAACTCCATGGAGAAATCCTGTCTCAAAAAGACAAATTAGAGAGAGAGAGAGAGAGAGAGTGAGAGAAAGAGGTATGAAACAATAGCAAATCTAAGCAAGCCTGTGGGTAGAAAAGAATCCCTTCTAAATTGTATGTGGAAATGTTAGTGGAAATATGTATGGAGAGTTCTCAAGAGAACTAAACATAGAAATTCCAACTGATCCAGCAATTCTTCATCTTGATATTTACCCGAAGGAATTAAAGACATTGTGTTATGGTAATGAATGAATACTAATATTTATAGGAGCACAATTCATAATAGCTAAATCTTGGAAAAGCCCTATAAGTCCATTAACAGAAGAAAGTATAAAAAATTTAAAGAAGTACTATTCTGTCATAAAGAAGGATAAGTTTGTATCATTTTTAGTAAAATGAATGCACCTCCAGATCATAACATTAAGTGAAACAAAAGAGACACTTAAATGTTACACAATGTCTTCTCTATGAGGAATCCAACATTTAAACAAAGAGCAAAGTAAAAGGTATTTAATTAGACACGGGGAACATGATCTGTTGCAAATCAGAAGGGTATCAAGAGATGTAGAGAGAGGAAGGGATGGAGGGAGTAATGGGATTAAAAACAGAATTAGAAGGTGTTGTGTTGTATACATGTGGCAATTTCCAAAAACAATGTAATCATTATGTATTGCAAATCTGTATGTGCTCATAAAATTCAAAAATTTTGAAGTTAAAGAACAAAACAGGTACACTAGGAAATATACACTGCTGTTGGTATGATTACTCAGGATACAATAGTTTTCTACATATAAATACAATCTCAAATTATATATTTCATTGTTTCAAAAAATTTTAATAGGATTTGTTTCATTTATACTACTAGTTTATCTTAGATCAGAGAAAAGGAAGTTTTCTTTTGCCTGATTGGTTCTTTTTTGTAAGAATATGTTTGGTTTATGTCCTGTACTCTGAGTAACCACTTTGAAGATAATAATACACAATGTATTAGCTATTGTTAGTCTTTTATAGTTATGAAATTTTGTTTTATTTTTTCATAAAATAAAAACACGAGCATGTTTTTAGCCTTTAAAAATCCAGAGTAACCTACAACTCAACCATTATAATTTGTCAAGGTTTTTTTTTGTCTTTTCTATTTTTGTGTGGAATTATATAAGATGTTTTGAAAATTTAAAATGTATTCAGAAAGGCAATGAACCAGAATAGGCAAAATGACTCAGATCAACAAAATAATTGGAGAACTCTATGTAATGATTTCAAGACATATTAAAACCACAATACCCAAGGCGGTATATTAGTTAAGAAAGATAAACACATATCAATAGAACTAGAAAGAAAATGCAAATATTAGATCCACATAAATAATATCAATCAAATTTTGATCAAGATACAAAAGCATTCCCAAAGATAAAAGATAGTCTTTTTACCAAATGTTTCTGAAGCTCTTGATAGTCATACACAAAAAAGTTAAAAGACAACAAATTATACCTATGATTGTATATAAAATTGATGAGCGATAACTGTAAATAACTGCATTCCAATGGAAAATCTCAAATTATTGAACTAATAATATACATATATGATATAATTTTCTAATTTCACATATTTTGCTAGTAACTGAAAGACGTGAATATGTTTCAAATACTTATGTGCATCTGCATGTTGATTTGGGATATATATATATATATATTTGTTCACATCAATTTTTATCAATTTTATACTGAAAAATAATTTTTCCCATATCATGACTATTATTAATAACATTGCCAAGAGAATACAGATATACTTTTGAGATGATTTCCATAGTCAGGGTGAAAGGAAACAAACTGAGATACCTAGGTCAAAGAATATGAAAGAGCAAATGTGTAGGATGAACAAGCAAAAAGATCTAATGAACAACATGAAGACTATAACTATTACATTATGTATTTATTCATTTTCTTTAGCAAGAGCAGCTAAAATCCGCTCATTTATAAAAAGAAAGAAAACTGGATGTATATGTAAGATGTAAGATATGTAATACTTTTTACTATATGACCAATTCTATGATACATGTGTAATGTCTAATATTTTTATAACTTAAATATACACAGTAAAATTTATTTAACAAAAATAAAGAAATAATTATGATCATAAGTTCACATATTTTGTAGATTTGATAAAAACCACCTTGTATGTGTAAAAATGTTCATACTCAGTGAAATTTTAGTTTGCAATGAAGAAAATGGCTAAAATATATTTATATGTAGAATATATTTGCAAAAATCCTGTCAGACTAAAAGCTTATTCCCATAATATATTTTTAAATGAAAAGTTAAAGCAACCTAATAAAAGTAGATGGAAATTTGAATATGAGAATTTGATACACAAATAATAAATAAGCACATAAAAATGTTCAGTACTACCAGCTATCAAGCTGAAACCCAAAAATAGTATCACACATTCATTAGAACAATCGGACTATAGTAGGTAGATAATTATGATAGATGACATGTATATACATATACATATAGAAGAACAGCACAGAGGTAAATGGTAACAATGTCTACTCTCGCTATGGATCAGAGCCAATTAGAGGTCCCATATATTGCTGGTAAAAGTAAAAATGATGCAACTTGCTAAGGAGACAGCTTGGAAATTTCTCAGTAAGCATAAACTTATCTACCTTTTGACATTTCCCATTTAGATATGGAAGAGAAATGATGGCCGTGTACACACAAAAACCTAAATGGAAATTCTGTAGTTGCCCAACACTATAATAACAAAATCTTACAGTTAGGGTGGCTTAAACAACAGATGTTTCTTTAGATTTTAAAAATTTTTCATACATACATATGACACATAATGAAGACACTTATCATCAGGGGTTCGTACATGTGCATATTATTTCTTAATCCTTTATATCCTTTTTCTCTTCAGCCTCTCACTTCACCCTCCATCTCTAGATTTCACTTCCCAAGACAAGTTCTATTGCCCTGTTAACTATATCTACTTGCATTTTCCTCTTTGGATTATTTAATAATTATATAAATTATTAAATCATGTAATATTTAAGCTTCTGTATCTGGTTTATTTCACTAAAGATTGTGGCCCCAACATTCACTCAGTTCCCTACAAAATAACACAGTGGTATTAATCTTTATGATTTGTAGTACTCCATAGAACACAAATTACCTTTCTCATAGTTTGGAGGATGTCTCTGAGTAGGGTTGTCAAAAGAGTTAGTATCTGGTGTGTCTTCTCCTAATAATATAGCTGTCTTCTTTCTGTCTTCTTATCTGATCACATTTCATTGAAAGCATGAAGAAAGAAAGAGACCTCCACTTGGTTTGCCTCATCTTGCAATGACATCAGTAAGATTTGCTCTCTGCCTTAGAGCACATTTAACCTTAGTTATCTCTCTAATTTTATGCTTCCAAATATAGTATCTTTGTGGGTTAGAGTTTCAATTTATGAACTTGGGTATGGTCACATAGTTCAATCCATAGCATAAATGTTTATAGATTATTTAATCTTTATGTGCATTTTACAAAAACTAAAATATAGAAATATGTCATTCAATTTATTAATTTATAAAGTAAGATTTTTATTTCCAACATTCAGGCTGATCCAAAGAAAAAAAATTCAAAACAGAAAATGGATGATAATAGGACAGTGGTGGAAAGGGTGATTTCACTGACCAGTTTTCAGAAGATTAAGTAAATCTGGGAAAGTGCATTGTGGGCTTTAAGGTAGGTAAGTTTATAAAGTCAAGTTTATAAAGTCAAGGAAGTTACCTGTGATATTTTGGAGTCTGGCAAAAACAAAAATCAGGTTGAGTCTGCAATTCTTAGTGTAATTGTTTTAAAATAGACCTGTTCCTTTATATTTAACATATATATCACAGAGTTAAATGCAAGGAGTTGAATGCAAGGGGTTTCTGGTATTTGAACAAAACTTATACTAATGAACTGTTGTTTTGTTTTGTTTTGTTTGGTATCAGGGATTGAACTTGAACCTGGCACTTGATAGGCAGGCACTTATACTGCTGAGCTAAATCCCTGGTGAACTCTTGTATTTTTTACACCTCAGCATGATGTCATTCATTTTCAAATCTGATAAAACAACAAATATTTCCCAGAGAACAACAGAATCATAACAATTTTAAACAGCTGTGAATTCATTGTCTCATGGCAAATTGGCAAAAGTAGGCTTTTTATTTTATGAGTTTCTCTTTCAACCTGTAGCTAAGGTGCTTATTGAAGAAGATATTCAGATCTTCAAACCAGGCACGGTGGCACACTCCTGCAAACCCAGCATTTGGGAGGCTGAGACTGGAGAATCGTTTGCAAATTTGAGACAAGCCTGGGCTACAAAGTGAGCTCAAGACCAGTCTGAATTGCATAGTGAGACCCTGTCTCAAAAAGACAAAAAGCAAACAAGCAAACAAACAAACAACCCCAAAAAACAAAGAAGGCATTTAAATGTTGTGCAGAACAGAAATCAGCTATGACCAGAGTCAAATTTACTTGTCCTCTCTTTTTGTCAATAAAATGGGAGGGAAACTCAGCCGCACCTTTTATTTACATATTGCCTCGGTTGCTACCAGGCTCCAGTGGCAGAACTGAATAGTATATTCAGGTATTAAGTGGTTTGAAATTCAAATATTTACAACTAGACCATTTATAGAAAGAATCTGTGAACCGTCAGGATAGACTAAGTAGATATTTCTTCAGTGCTCAATGTCTTATAATAAATCACTCAAAATTTAGCATATTTAAATAACAAGAATTTATCATATCTTACAATTATGTGTGTCAGGAATTTTGGATGGGTTCAGCTTCAAGTAGCTTTGATTGAATTGCTTGGTATTTGGTGTAAGTTTGGTGTGTAGGAACTAAGACAGAATATCTTACGTACCTGATCCTTTTGGGAAAATAACTAGAAGTCTGGATTAGTTTGGTCATCTCTCCCCGTTCTGGTGTATGTCACAGAAACTCATCAGAAGGATCATTAGACATGGTGATTCAGCACCTTAAAAGTGAGAAGCAAAAAACCCTAGCTCTATGAAGTAAAGGTATCAGAACTGAATATAAGACTCTTTCTCTAGTGTGTTGCTTATAAAGCAGTCATGGCCCAGTTTGGTCTCCTCTAGGAGGACAAGTAAATAGACATTACAACTTATAAGGAAGAAATTACTTCCATCTTTAATTCACCGGTAACTTGATAATAACTATTTCATTGGAATATTTGTTTCTAGAAAATAAAATTAAAAAAAAATAAAAATAAAAAAATATATTAATTTAGAAAACAAGGTGGATGTAGAATGTAAAGTAATATATCTTAACATCAGAGGAAGAACCATGTCACATCATTATATAAAAATTAGGTTGGATTTTAGAAACAATGAAAACACCAAACAAACTAAAAGATCTACAACTAGTTTTAGATGTTTCAAGGAAGTGAGGTTTCCTGGCAAACTCTTGCCACTAAAACTGAAGAGACAAATAGGTGGATACAGGAAATTTACTACAGTGGAAATGCAGAATCAGAAACCTCTATAGGAAACTTCCAGGGCATGGGAACCTAAACTTTAATTGATGAATTGCTGGAAACTCAGTGTAGACAAGTCTGAGAATTAAAATCTCCAGTGGGATACAGTCATTCAGTCATGGGGGCCCAGCTACTGTTGATAGATTTACCTCAAAGAGCTAAATCAAGTCCTCTCAGAGAAATACTGGAGGAAATCTCAGGTTTCCACTAAGTACATAAAAGGGAAATGAAATACTTTGAAATATTTCATACCATTTTATTCTTTTTAGGAAGGTATGGTTTCAGAACAAATTTTACCACAGACTAAACTCCTGGTGTTTTATCAGAGACTAACCTACCTGAAGTGAAATGTTCCATTTCTAGCTCCTCTGACCATCCTTTCCCACCCACAAGGCAGGGGACTGGGCAGCACTAGCAAAGGTCGTAGTTCAGGGCACAGGTTTATAAAAGAACTGAAACTAATCCAAAGACCGTGGAATACTTCCTCTTCCCCTGAACATTACCACTAAAAGCTTACTTAACTCAATTTCTTTAATGCAGTGTGTGATGTCCATCTTTCAAAAAGAAATCATTAAATATGCTAAAAGGTAAAAATCCCACAAACACACCAAACCCTCCACAAAGACTGAGTAAGTATCAGAATCAGAGTCAGACAAGGCAAGTCTTTTGGAATGATGAAAACAGTAGTTTTTAAAAAATGATAGTTAAAATGGTGAGGTTTATTGTAAAAATATGGGTAGCTTGTAAGGACAGGTAGTCAATGTAAGCTAAGAAATCAAAAAGAATCAAAAGGAAATGAAAAATATAGAAATGAAATGAATAGAAGAAAAGAATGCTTTTGTGAGGCTCACTAGTATATTTGGTCATGTCTAAGAGAAAAATATCTGAGATGAGCATTCCAACAGAGAGCTGCAAAGGGAAAAAAAGACTGGGAGAAATAAGAAATACCTAAGGATTGGGAGACAACTAAAAATGATAATGATTTTAAGTGTAATGGAAGTAACAGAAGGAGAAGAATGAAAGAAAAAGACAATGACTGAGACCTTCTCTTAATTATTGTCAAAGACAAAATCATTAACAGAACTCTATAAGAAATAAATTAATCAACACATAGGTATACATATTTAGACTTTAAACATAGAGAAAAATTCTGCAATGAAACCAAAAAAAGGAGAGGAAACACTTTATCTCTAAAAGAGTGATCATATGAACTACAACTTACTTCTTTTCAGAAAAAAATGCATTGACTTTTTTATGTTATTTAGGAAATAAAGATCAACTTAGAACTATGTGACCTGCAATGTTAATCATTAAAAGTTAAGGACAAATAAATAACTTTTCAGACAAACAAACTTGAGGAACTTTGTTCCTTATAGACTAGCCTTGTAAGAAATATTAATTTTTTTCAGGGAATAAATGTAATATAGAGTTGAAACTTATATCTAAGAAAAGAGTATTGGAGAATGCATGATATAAAGTTAATTTGTCAATTAATGGAAAAAAGTCATTAAAATTTTCAGCAGAGATATCACAAAATATATACTTTTTATTCTACTATAATTATTATTTTTTACTATTATTTTGAAAAGAATAAAACAAAGTGAGAAAAAAATAACAAAATGGGGTCATTCAAAACAAAAAGATGGACATAGTACATAATTTAAAACCACAATACAAGATAATCTACAATGGTTACCATGATGTCTCTTGTTATCTTCCATAGAATTGCCCATATCATCAGGTACAATAAAATTGAACATAGCAGTATGGAAAAAATAAAACAAAATATTGGAGTCATTATAGACTTCAAAAGAGGGTAATAGTCAAACCAGAATAGGTATCATAGTGAATCTTATTGTCTTCAGAGTAGTTGCCTATTCTCTCAGATGTGATACTATAAACATAACAGATTCGAATGAAATCAGTGAAGACAAGATAGCGACTGAACAAAAAAGATTCAAATAAAATCAGTCAAAACAAGGCAGTGAAAGCAATACAGGGTTTCAGATTAAGTTAATAGGAAATCAAAAATGGTTACCATAGTATAACCTATTATCTTTGGAATAGCTATCTATGCCCTCAAATCTAGTACAAGTAGACAAACTGGAATAGGTAATAACCAAACTAAACAGAGAGATGAAAGCAATATGGGTTTCAACTCATGAGACAAAATTAACAATTTCCACTGCCTTCCCTATTTAGACAATTCCTTCCCTTGCACTTTCCCACGGTACATTGTACATTTTGTATCCCACTAACTCCTTTAGTTTTTAGATTAGGGAGGCAAACTTCTATTATCTAAGTGGTTCTGAACATTTTTACCCCTGAGCTTGGTCTCAAGTTGTATCCATTTACATATAAGAGCCTCAAGGTTTTCCTTCCTTATAGCTGAGTTCTCCATTGTATAAGTATTATGTTTTTCCAACCAATCTGCAGCTTATGGGCGAGCTACTCCACTATTTTCTGACTCCCTGTAACATAGAGCATTATGTTTTCATCTTTGACTTTCAGTCTATAAACCCTCTTTCAGGTTAATTATATTTCTTATATAGAGCATCTTGATGGACCTTATCTCCTGATCCATTCTGCTTGTGTTTCTTTTTATTACTGTTAGCGATTATGGCCAACCTTCTCTGCCTCATCTCTGCCATGCTATTTTTCTGCCATTGGTTGTCTAGTTTTCCCCTTCATTCCACTGTCTGCCCCATTCAGTGAGCCCCTTCTGTTGCTGTTCTTGAAACCATGGTCTTTTTTTTTTCTCTCTCTCTCTCTAGAATGTCCTTCAGTATTTTTTGTAGAGTTGGATTGATGGTCACAAACTCCCCCAGTTCCTCTTTGTCATGGAAGCATCTTGTTTCTCCATTAATTTTCAGAGATAATTTTTCAGGGTAGATCTGGGTTGGAGGTTATTTGCTTTCAGGCTTGGAATACCTCACTCCAAGCTCTTTTTGATTTGATGGTTTGTGTCAAGAAGTCTGTCATGATTCTGATGAATTTCCCTTTATAGGTGATCTGTTTCTTTTCTCTGACAGCTTAGTATTCTGTTAATATTCTTAATATTCTTTTCTTTCTTTCTTTTTCTTTTTTTTTTTTTTTGCGGTACTGGGAATTGAACTCATGACCTTGAGCTTGCCAAGCAGGTGTTTATGCCACTGAGCTAAATCCCCATCCCTAATATTCTTTTCTTGTGTTGAGTTGAGTTTCTGGGATCTTGATTATTCTATGTCTGGGTGTGGATCTATTTTGGTTATGACTGATTGGAGTTCTGTACCCCTCATATATCTGAGTATCATTTCCTTTTCCTATGCTTGGTAAATTTTCTTTAATTTTTTTCTGTAAGTAGCTTTTGTATTTCATTTGTGTTGGCCCCTGATTCTTCACTCACATTTTTTATTCTTAAGTTATAGATCCTCTTGCCATTTTCTAGCCTTTGTATTACTTCCTGTTTCCTTGTTATTTTTAAGAGATCTTTCCATTCTCAATCACATTTTGCAAACCTGTCTTCAAGGTTTGCTAGCCTGTCTTTAGTTTCTTCCAAACCATTTTGCCAGCTTTCAGTGGATTTTTTAATTTCCTGGTAATCTATTTGAATCAGTTTTGTGTATTTTAGATTTTTTTTTATTCATCAATGGTTTCCCTCCTTTTTCTATGCTCCTCTATTCTTTCATCTGTGTCTTCTTGAGAGGTACTTAGCTTTTCTTTCATTATTTTTCTTATGTCTTCCTTCACTTGTATTAGTATTTCTGTTTTGAGTTCTTTTATAAGAAGATAATTATTTATGTCAGATGCTGCTTTTTCAGAAACTGCAGGTGTGCAGCCCCTGATCTCTTCTGTGTTTACCTCTCCTGGCCCAGTACTGTCTGTGTTGGAGGCTGGAGACTTCCTTTTGTTTCTTCCTCTTGCTATGTTTCTAGTTTCTTCCAGACAAGTTGATAGTGGGGGTCCCCGACATTTCCTGTATTGGTTAGGATTACTCTGAAGTATGCTGGCTTGGGATTGCTGCCCTCCCCAGTCCCACTGAAGTAAAAGCAGGGGTGAGGTAGGCTGACTCCTCCCTTCTGAGCTGGTCAACCACTGAGAGTCTTCACCATGTTAATGTGTGCCACATAGATGGGGCTGGTTGGGGATAGCTTCAGAGAGACATTGTCCTTGCCTATTTTATTGAGCATATGCGTGGGACTCAGTCCAAGCAATTCTCACCAATCTGCTCTGTGCTAGGAATGACTAAATGAAGCTGGCTGCAGTTTTGATTCTGGGCTTATCCTGCCTGACTCCCAAATGTCACCCGGCCAATTACTCACTCCCACGGGCAGACTGAGTTCCACAAACTCATGGGGAGCTGGTGCAGATCTCCAAGCCAGTGTTGTTCTCTGCTCCAGTGATCCCCTCCATGACTGCATCCTCCCACTGAGGCCCTTGGGCTTGCCAGCCCCCAACTTTACCATGCACGTTTTGGGATTGCAGTGGCGTTTCCTACACAATGGGACCAGCTCCAGTGAGAACACATCTGGCTACTGCCTTCTGTCCATGGTTTTCTTTTCTTTGTTTTACTTTCTCCCCCCCACCATTTAGTTTCAACCTGGGTCAAGAGGATTCAATTCTTTGCATTTGTTCTTCTCCAGGATGTTTTATTTCAGCATCTGAGCTATTTCTCTCAGAGAGGCTCTTTACTTTGCTGCTTATTAATCCGCCATCTTCCCCTCTCATAATTATTATTTTTGGGGGTGATAAGTACTGGGGATTGAGCTTGGGGCCTTCACAATAAACTACATCCCACATTTTTTGTTTTATTTTACATGTTTTAATTTGAAGGCAAAGTCTTACCAAATTGCTGATGCAATTTAGCTTGAACTTGTGATTTTCCTGACTCAGCCTCCCACACTGGAATATTTTTCTTCTGCGTGCATTACGTAGGGGATCTTTAGAAGTGATATTTGAGATTTGAGACTTCAAATAATGTGCTACAAAGGCATTTCTCTTGTTGTTCTGAAAGATAATGAAGGTCAGTGAAACAAAGAGCATAGAGTTTAGAAGTGTTGATATTTAATTTTTTTTTCTCAGCTTACCCTAATGTGCACCAGTAGTTATGAAAAGACTGTTCAAGATGTGGTTAGAACAGGTGATGCTCAATAGTGATGAGAGACCAAGAGAAATAAAAGCAACGTTGATTTTTAGCCAGCAACATTTGGGGTTATCTGGAAAAGTGCATGAAATTAAGGCACTGAAAAGCACTAATTGTATCATATTCTTTTTTATTAACTTGAAATTTTTATCTTACTTAAGACAATTCCTCACCCTGATGTTTAGAACAAGGGAAAAACTGAAGCAATGCTATTAGTTTTGTGCTCAAATGCAATTTTCCTGGACCCAAATGCAGTAGATATGAGAACTGTTTTTCTTCTGAGGGTGCTTCAGTGTGCTTACAGGTTTTTATCCAAGAATCCTTTGGAAACTTCAATGAGCTCTCCTATTTTATAAAGCAAAACAAAGCAAAACAGTCAATTTCACTTGATTGTCTAATCTCCTAAAATCTAATAAACGTTTCTTCTCTAGCAGCTTTCAAACTACTTAAAAGAGAAATCTATACTTGCTGCTTTCACTTCTTCAGTCCACTTATTTCTCAGCTACTCAGTGGTTTGCTCCTATCTTCTTTTTAGCAAATTTACAGTTTTACATCTTTAAGTATAAACAAGAATTATGTTCTGTCCTTTTTTTTCTGTGGTTTTGGCCTTGTCCCTGAGGTTACCTATTGCTAGTCAACCTGGTGCTCTTTCCCTGGATTCAGATGGAAATCTTGAATCAGCGAAGTGTTCCTCTAGCAGCCCTGGTGTCACCATATGACACCGGATAATGGTGGATGCAAAGAGTTGACACAACCAGCTTCTGGGCGCTGCCTCTGATGGTGTCACTGTGGAAGCTGTGGGTCAACACTACCAAGGATTGATCTCTGTAGCTGCTCTTCATTGGCTGCTGCTCTCTGGAGCTCTAAGCAACAACTTTGTCTACAGGCAGGGATTGAGCCACACAGCCAGCTTTACAGCAAAACCAAAGGGGAGCCAGTACAGAGGAGGGAGCCGTTGTAAAAGAAAACTCAAGGAAGTGCTGCTAACAGCGGCTTGCATGACTGTTTCAGTCACTGTGAGGACTAAAACCAGAAAATCTGGGAAGTTTTCTGTGAATCTTGGTGTAAAATAAAGGGTACAGATCTCTTCCCTTCCTGATTTCAACCAAGCTCTGGTGCCCTCTGAGTTGTTCAAAAAATGCAAGGGAGTCGTCTGAAGGGGTGAGAGTCAGGGAGTGGTGCCACACAGCCTGCCTGCACTCATGTCTGAGTGGATAAAGGTGGTTTGATAACAGGGGAAAAAAACTAATGCATAGCAGGGGGCAGCAAACTGCTCCAGGTCACTGAAGCTCGAGGAGGAGCAGAGGAGCAAGGGGCAGGGAAGACAGCCACTGGCCAGGCTGCATCCTTTGCTCTGGTCCTCAGGAGAAAACTGAGTCAGGTGCTTAAGTGGTATACATTTCCAGCTGTTCACTAAACTTCTTTAAGTGTCTTTAAATTCATCCAAAGTCTGTATTTTTTTTTATTTTTGCTGTATGAAAACTATTTTTGTTTTTTAATATAAAACTGTGGTCACTGCCACAAAATAGAACAAGTTTCTGATTATTTTCCAGTGGTGGCTGTGGGGAAAGGTTTGTGTTGGAGGAAGTGTCCAGAACACAGGTCTTCCCTTCACTGCCCATGCTGTCCCTCAGCTTGTGTCTGCCGCTTTCCCATGTAATGCTGAGGACAAATAAATGTCCACATGCCCCCTAGAATTGAGAAAAGAAAAAGGATTTAAAAAAATGTAAGTTTTCTTCATTTCATACAAAGATTGTCGTTGAAAGGTTTCTGGTAGAGTGGAAAAATCACCCCAGCTTGTTTTGTACACATGTTTGCTCTGCTGTGCGTATAGGCTGGTGGTGGGGTAGACAGTAGCCCTAGGAACAGATCTGGAGCACAGCACAGGACCCTGGTGGAGTCTGAGATAGAGCAAGAGAGAGCTTTGAATTATCAACTTCAGTATTTTTGCCTCAAACCCGTCTTTTTACCTATATCCATTCATCTTCCTTAATGCCACTTGGTATTTTAACTCCTGCCTCCTTCACCAGTTCTTACTTCCAAAATGTCAAGGAATTGTTTTTAATCTAATACAATTTAAGGGACATAATGACTAGAAAATAATTATCTTGAACAATCAAAATTAACAATAATTAACATTGAATTTCCAAAATTGTTCTACTTTCTAGTTTCAGTAATGTGAGGAAATTATTTACCAAATTATTTGAATTTTTAATGTTTCTCCTTTCACCAAAAATATTTCATGATTAATTTTGTTAGATGCTCAAATGAAAGACAATTTTGTTAAGATTATTTTAAAATAGTCTGACTTTTGTGACATCCTGAGTGTATCAAACACTGTGAAAGAGTACACAACACAACTCACTAGGGAGAATTGCCAGTTTTTCTTTACGACTTTTATATTTGGTATTGGCATAGGGCTTGAAACAGAAGGTGAAACAAATTTATATGTTTGTTTGAAAAATATTTCCTCTTTCTCTTCAAGTGAAATGAAAACAGCTATATTTCTATCTTCTTAACCTTTTATATGAGGCAAAATTTAGTGCTAATCTTTTTGATGAATCTGTTTAATTTTGAAAAATTAAAATCAGCAACTGAACGTGGCCAATGCACAAGCCCTCAGATTTTTTTTTTGAAGGTCTCTGTTCCTCTGCTGAGACATATCATAAGCATGGCATTCCAAGGACTGAAAAATAAAGAGAAGATGCAGTGTTGAGTTGAAGATCTACGTTTCACAACCCTTAACGAGGCTGTCACTGCTGGTCCCTTGGATGGCTTGCTGAAAATGTACTACTCTGCCTCTGCAGCACTGTCCTTTTCATACAAAGTAGAAGCAAATGAAGAGTTGCTGCTTCATAAAGTTTAATACCCAAGGAAGGCAATCCCAGGTCCATTCCAGATCCTACAATTCAAGGTGGTCTCTGGGAATCTTTTGACTGAGTAACTGTGGCATGTTCTACATCGTTTTTATTAATAATAGAAACGTTATCTATTTGGCACCATTAGTTTCAGGTTGTAAGTTGCCTTAAAACATGTTTCAAAAAATCATAAAAATGTAATTTCAGAATTATCTAGATAATGTTCTGGAATATGACTTTTCCTCTCATTATGAGTAAACCTTAATATCAACAATTTCAATGTGTCTTTGTATTATTCTTTTAAAACAGTAAAATTGTACCTGAGAAAGGACATTAATGCTTTTATGTAATGCATCATAGCAGGTTTTAATGACAGCTAAATGTTTTCTTGTGAGCTAATAATATTAGATGAGATATTTCAAAATAATATATTTTTCTAGCAATATAATATATTTAATATCTAGCTCTTAAACCTGAAAATACATTTCCTCTTTCTGAGTAGTTTTTGACATTTTTCCCATTGAAAACATTTGCCTTTCAGTTTTAGATACTAAGTGTACAAAATCATTGCACCACGGTGCTCACGTCAAAGTTTGAAGTATCTACTACAGGTTTCGTCTTTATGATTACTATGAGTCTTACATAAAATATGTCATCGCTTTGTCTATTTTAAACTGATAATTTCATATTGAGTACATTCAATGATTACTTCTACTTGTTCCTCCCACAGCATTTTTTGTTATTGATGTGATAATTTATATCTTTTTATATTATGCATTCATTATCAAGTTACTGATTTTGTATTTAGACCTGCCTTACATGTCTGAAATGAAAAAATGCCACTTACCAACATAAACCCACTTGTTCTTTGTTTGTCTGGGAAACTATCCCTTCTTCATTTATAGAGCATCTTTTTTGTTTGTTTGTTTTTTTTTTTTTTTTGCTTGTTTGGCACTTTGAAAGTACAATGGCTTGTGAAATTCTCCTAGGAAATGCAGTGATATTTGGGGTGGGGAGAACTCACTCTCATATGTAGAGTCATTCTTTTATTGTTTTCACATTTCTCTTTGTCTTTGGCCTTTCTGTCCTATTCTTTAACGAAGTGTTAAGGATCCAATCTAGGGTTTATACATGATTCACACATCACCACTGAGATACAGTGCCAGTGCTGTTTTTGAATTTCACCATTTGAACATATGTTAGTGCCAGTGCTGTCTTTGAATTTGACCATTTGAACATGTTTTATGTTTAATCTATTTATAATTCTTTTGATTTTATCTTTTTACTTTTTCTTCCTTCTTTGTATTTAGAAAATTTTCTGTCTTTATCACTTTCTCTGTCCACCCAGGAAAACTGTAATCAGTGTATTGGTTCACTTGAAGTTTTAGCATAAGTCAAGTATCTTTCTATACTTGACTTCATTTTTTTAACTTCTCCTGATGTGAAATTTCAAGTAATCTGAATTTGAAGTAATTCCTTTTTTCTGTCTTCAAGCTGATGTTAATTTTTTCAGTTAACACATTATCTTGTCTCTAAATTGCTCTTTTTAATGGTTTCCATTTCCTTTTTTACTTTGCATTTTGTTCATGGGTTGTTTCCTTAATTTCATTTAATTATCTGTCCTCTTTTTATTGGTACATTTTAAATACAAATAATAATGGCATTCATTATAAAGACCTTGTACCTGTACATGCTATAAATTCTTCTTTTTTCACTTTCCTCTCTCCTCTCTTCAGTCTGTTTTCCTTCCTTGTTTGCAAAAGCTTTGTTTCCATTTTTTCTTTTATTCTCTGAATGCAGTTACAATTGCAAAATCAGGTATAATTCCATGAAAAAAGGATTATCTATGTTTTCTTATATCTAACTAATCTTTTCTAAGATTACTATTTTGAATTTTTTTTTTGTTTTATGGAAAAGTAAAACAAAATTTCATAACAAAAAATAGAATAACAATAGTTAATATATTGAGTATTATTATCTTTAAAGAAGTTGGAATACACAATATAGGTATAAAAATCCTCTAAACAGTATTATCATAAATCTGTCTTTTCAATAAACTAATAGAAATTGGTAGCATAGCTATCTTGTACATTTTTTCCCAGGGAATTTGTAGTTTTTCATTTCTTTTTTTGGGGGGAGCTGATGTCATAGTTCTATGATTCTTCCTCTTCCATGAAAGCTTGTACTGTGTATTTGAGGAGTCAAATTTCTTCTTTAATTTCTTCTTTGCTGACTAGCTTTAGGAGAGAAAAACCTTCACCTGCTGGAGATTCGAGATTTTTCTAGATTCTTTTAGACTTTTTCTGTAGACGTGCATGACCCTGCCACTTGTTTTTTTCTTAGGGAAGAAAACTTAAATTGTATGGTTTCTGTCAGTCTCTCTAAACCAGTCTTGGCATTGTCAGCTTCCTGTTTACTTTTTCCAGGGTAACCTCTGGAGGAGATAAGCTTTATGCACCTTCTCACAAACCCAAGGGGTCGCTCTACTTATTATGATCCACACTTGACTTGAGATTCATGAGTTATTTTCAGAAACTAATGTACCAGGCATAGGACAGCCTGGGGTGCCACCCATCCCCTGGTGATACTGGATAGCATGGGATGCTGGAGTCGTACATCACCTGGTTGGGGCTGAGTCCCCAGGCAAGTCCCTGTGCCTGGTTAATGCACAAGCTCTTGAATTTAATCTAAAACTGCTTAGCAGGTAGTGGCTAGCTGTTGAGAACTGTATATCAGTTGTCATGCATTTTTATTATTTTTCCATATTCTTTCTGCCCTTGAAGAGTCACTCACGCTAATCCTCAGTGTTCTTAGTGCAGCAGACGGAGGAAGCAGCCAGGGAAGTCAGGCACTCACTTTGCTTTTATTTTGTTGAAAAATTGTAGGGTAAAGAACACTCTCTTCATATTAAATTATGCTCTCTTGAGGTAGAAATAAAATAGCTTATGTAAAACTATTTTTCTCACCGTCTTCAATGCAAGAAATCTCAGTACCTTTTTCTGCCCAGGTGCCGGAGGCTTGCTGCTCACTTCTGGGACCACAACACCATTGTGTTTGTTCACAGGTGTTTGCAGTGTTGGTGCCTCTGTAAGGGGAATGTGTGCTAAAACCTCTTCTTCTACCGTCTCGCTGATATCACCCAAAGAAGGTATTGAACAATTTTAAATAATTTTTAAATTTGGACACTTCCATTTTTTAATTATGACAATTTTTCTGCTCAATCTGGTCTGTAAACTAATTTTAATTAACATATTTATGCTTGGGAAAGAGAAATACCTCTGGTTTTAGAATCCTCTGTAATTTTGGAGTAATGTCTGCTCTAGAAAATTATATTTTTGAAGAAGATATTTAATATCTTTCACATTTATGTCAAAGTAAGGAAATTCAAATTCCTCTCAAATAGCTTACCCCCCAAAATACTCTCCTAGAACAGCAATTCTAAAGTTTATCTCTGAACTCTCTACTCCTTTAAAAATTTTTCAAGAACCCCAAAACTTCTTTGTTCATGTTGAATATATCTATCAACATTTATCATAATAGATACTGAAACTGGTAAAACTGAAAATACATGCTTATTAATTCATTCAAACTAACAACAATAAATATGTTAATGATAATTAAAATGACATATTTATGAAATATTAGTTCTAAAAATTAATGAGAAATAGGGTGCTTTATTACATCTTTGCCAATCACTTCAATATTTGCTTTATGAAAGATAAGTGTGCTGATATTGGTAGCTTTGCAGTTCAGCCTGTAGTAAAAGGTTTTGGTTCAAGTGCAAAAGGTCGATCAAGGAGAATATCAAGTACTGGTGGTAATATCTACTGCATCCCAGAAATCTTCAGACCTTCATTTAAAAAATGCTATTCTAAAACAAATACTTTAGGAATTTGACTAGCTAGTCAAGATTTGTGAGAGCACATTCTTTCTAGGGGAAACATAAAACACAACATGCTATTTTATTCTGCAGACTACACTTTGTCCTTGTTGTCATGGAAAGGAATGAGTGCCAGCACTGCACACATTTAACTTCTTTCCAAGTGTACCTTATACCCCAAATAAATGGTAAATAACAAGAAATTTATCAACATCCTAGAGTAATTGGAAATAAATTTGTATGCAGTTCACCGATTCTAACAATATACTTTTGTCACATTACCAACACTGTTATTTAAAAATTAATATCTGTACCACCTACTATATATATATATATATAGTGCAAAAGCTATTCTAATGATTGTTACTGTAACGTTTTTGTTTTTGTGAAAAAATTACATTACTTGGTGTAATAAGAGTAGTAGAAATGCTATTAACTTTAATGCATCTTTTCTAGGTCAGAATATTTGAAGAAAGAAAAAAGATGTAAATCATATTTAATTTTGGTTTAATAATCTAAGGGGTGAAATCTTAAGTAACACTGATTGAAAACTACTTAAACCAGAAATGATAAAAAGTATATATGCATCTGTAGGGAGAAAAGTGGTTGTTTATCAGGAAAGCAAGTGAGTCAACCTTTGGTGGCATTCCTCCACTGGAAATACAAAGACATTTCATATCAAAGAGTGCTGTAATTTCATCTAACAGAAGAATTTCTTCTCATTAGACTGAAGGAAACATGCATGGAGAGATAGGTTCACCCTGAGATGCAGGCATAGTGGAAAGAGAATAGATAAATCATGATTCCAATTTAACTTTGCTTTAGAGGATTTGGAACCTAAAAGATAAGGATGCATTTGATAGTCACAATAAAAGATGAGTTTGTAGATCACAACCTTTTTCTTTGACTGCAGACTGGAAATACCCAATTGTTAAACAAACTTTTGGAAAGGAAGTTGCTGCTCAGCCTGACTCTGGATGGTTGTGGCAGAGAGTGATTCCATTTGCTCCTCTCTACTTGTAACACCTTCCACAGGCAATTTTAAAATTGAAACAGAAGTGATATATTCAGCTACTGGGGAGATGGAAGAGACAATAAACTCTGTGAATCAGCTTATTTAAAGGAATAATTTAAATATTTACTGTAATTATTGGGTTTATTTGAATGAGGTTCATGTTCATGTAGGCCCTTTTTTGGGAAATTCTTAAGATTTCAAGAGCGGCAACTTAAAATATTAGAAAGAATAACTGGTGGAAAGAAAATACTGGATTTAACTTCAAAGTAAGACCGTCTTCCTATTATTAAGCTGTAGCTTTTTTTTTCCTCTCTCTCTTGTAGAATTTTGCTTGTACCAGAGTGAATGAGACCTAAATAATCATGTCAAAGGCAGATATAACCAAGGATGTAAGAGACTTCATTCATATAACAATGTTCAATGTACTTGAAGTAAATATACAAGAACTGTTGAAGTAATTATGTAAATTTCTAGAAGGAGAAAATTTACCCTCTTCTTTAAAATAAGGTCCTTTTGGCCAGGCAAGTTGGTGCACTCCTTTAAACCCAGTACTCCAGAAACTGAGGCAGGAGCCTCCAACTTCTCTTTGCTCTTCCCCAGTAAGCTGGGACCATTTGCTTCAGTGTTGTGCCAAGCTGTCTAGCAGTGTCCTCCCCTGTCATTACCACTGTCATTCTTTGTCTTTGATTGCTGTGGATTGAAAGCCAACTTGAGCTACCTGGTGAATTCAGAATGAGCCTGAACTACATAGAGAGATCCTGTCTCAAGAAACCAAAAATAAATCAGAAAATAAATAAACAAATGAAAATAAAGTAAATGAGAATTTTTGTGCAGACTGTGACAGAAAGATAGCAAATTTAAGTTCATCCTGGGCAATTTAGCAACCTGATGACACATTGTCTGAAAAAAAAAAAAAAAGGGAAAGAAAGAAAGCAGTTAAAGTCTGAGAGTTCAGCTGAATGTGAACATCCTAGGTTCAAGCCCTAGTACCACAAACCAACAAATAAAAGTGAAAGCAAAACAAAGAGAAACACTGCATTCACAATAACACTTTCCAACATTAAAGTTTCTGAGATGGGCTAAAAGTGTTTAAGACAAGCAAGGTGTAGAACATATGATTATGATTGTATAATAATTCTTGGCTAAAACTGAAGATGAAGGGGAAAATATGTGTTAAAGAATATTTATGGAAATTAGGGCTTAAACATTGGAAACTTCATTATTAAAGTAAATGTTCAAAATGGAAATTGATAGTTTTGAAAAATCAAAGACCATTTCCCTCATATAAATAAGTATATGTTTTGAATTTTTGTGGTACTGTTCATATCCTGTTTGGTTTATAATATATTTGAATTACGGTATTTAAAATTAATGTTCACAGATTGATCATTGATGAGGTAGACCTCCATTATATAGAATAAAAAAGATTAAAAGAAATCTGAAATTCCTGATTATGCTGCAGGTTGTAAAATATGCTACATGTCCATTTTATGTTTTTCACTTACCAGTATTTTTACTGAAATTTGAAGTGCCTACCTCGATCAGAAAATTATCAGGATTATATCATCTGTATATTTTGTAAAGATAGCAAAATTTTTACAAATGTTGAATGCTTTTTCTGGAATAAGAATTATAATTATTTTATCACATAGCCAACTTAGAAATATGTAATATTACTAATAGTCTCATAATTTTTTTCTATTCTTAAATTCATGTGAAAAACTGTTAGTATGAATATAAATATAGCTGCTATAAACATTGGCAAATAGTATTTTTATGAGCACTTCTCAATTTTTCTAGGGAATGTACTTCACAAATGGAATTTTAGAGTCAAAACCTTGTAATAAACAGTGATATTTGCAATGTCACTAATGCTGAATGAATTAGCAAGTTTAAAGACAAATTAAATACTGATGGATTCACTTTATACAATGTAATTTAGAAAGACAAAACTATCCTGAAATAGTACAGATAAGTAGGTGTTAGAAATTTTTCATTTGTAGTGTGTAGCAGACAAATGAATAGCAAGAGGGAGTGTGTCATGATAGGACTTACTGTATCTCCAATGTGGTGATTACATGGTCAATGCATATGCTACAATTTATAAAACTAGCATGCACTAAAATCTGCAAAATCATGCAACAAATTTGTCAATGCAGGAGTGTGTAAAATTTGTAAAACTGAAATTTAAAAACATGATTAAAATATGATTATGCTAGAATTATTTAGAAAAATTGTAGGTTAAGGAGAGAAGAGAGGACAGAACAGGGGAGAGGAAAGTAGGGGAAGGGAGAAGGGGGAGGAAGAAGGAGAAGGAAAGGGAGAGGGTGAGGGAAATAGGGGTGGATGGAAGGAGATATTGATTGGTTGATTGATGATTGATTGGTAGATATCTTATGCATTTGTTCGCATGACTGTGGAGACTGGAAAGCCCCACCGTAATCTGTAAGGAGATCACGAAAGACAATGCGTAGTGGGAAGGACTGAAATTTGGGTAGCTGATTGTTTACATTTTAGTCTAAGCATAATAATCCAAGAAGTGAGAATACCTGGTAAGGACAGATGTTCTAAGGGAAACAAAAAATACAGTATAACAATTATTTCCTAAGAATTTCTATAGGGTTAAATGTTGTAAATAATCAAGAAATGATTTCAAGTGTATGGAGGATATGTGTAGCTTATGTGTGAATACTAGCCAATTTATGTAAAGGAACTAAGCATCCCCAGGTCTGGTTATTCATAGGATATTCTGAAACCAACATTCCACAGATACCTAAAGACAGACAACTACAGTCAGAAAAAAGCAAGTTTTCTCCACTCTTTGTTTCTTTATAACTTTTCTTCCACTAAGTTTATGGTATTCAGTGTGATGTTGCATTTCACCTACCATTTACTCAGCATTTTTTAGTAATGTAGCTACCTCCAAAATCTAGCAAGCTTCTTTTGGTTTGCTAAAAAATAAAAGATATCATTTTTTGTCATATAATTTGCCTTGCTAAAGCATTTGGTATAGTTACCTACCCTTTTAAATTATAATTACTCATTTATCTTTGCTGGAGTTTTTTTTTGTTGTTTATTTTTTATCACATGTTTGCAATATAATGATGTAAATATGCATCTTTGGAAGTAAATGTATGAAAAAAGAAAATGTGGTGTCTACATAATGGAAGGGTACTTTGCTACAAAAAAGGATAAATTTGAGGCATTCATAGGAAAGTGGATGAAATATGAAAACATAATGTTGGGTGAAACAACACATGGAAGCAAATACTGCATGACATCTCTCATTTGAGCAAGGGGAAGTACAACATAAAGCATAATAAAGGGTGGACAGAAGGAAACAAAGAGGTAGAGATTTTGCAAATGAGAAGGGGTACAGCAGAGTGAGGGTGAGGCCAGTTGAATTAAGAATTAGCCTTTAAACTGTGAAACTCTACAGATTGCTAGATTTCATGCTCTGTCACATGCTATGACTTATCATTCTGCAGAGCTGTACAGAGAGCAAAAGGAGATTAAAGTGCGTGGGTGTGAGCTCCCACTGGAGCCTGCTAGAATGAGTCTGTGGGATGGACATTTACTGAGAAGGCAGTAAAAAGCCTGTGAGTGACAATTACAGTCCTAGTGAATTCTCCATTCCATGAACTCACCCAATAGCCATGGGTTAAAGAAAAACTAATGGCTGCAAGATTTCAGTTTCAGAAAATTGGGAATAATGTCAAGTCTTTAAAATGAAGACAGAATGGCTAAAGCCACATAAAATCTAAGAAACAAAGGAGAAAAATAATATGCAAATTAAATTAAATGAAAATGAAGAGAAAGAGATGTGTTAGGGGCAAGAGATGGACTGTAGAAAACAAAGCGTGAAAAATGTTGAAAATAAATCAAGCACCGAAAACATAATTCAAGGAGCAAAAGCAGGTTACCCAATTGTGTTCATTTCATAGGCAAGTCAAATTTAATATGCATTAAGCAAATGATCTTGTTCAAATACAGATCAATAAAAAATAATGTGTTGAAATAGGATTAAAGAGCTATGGAAACAAAATGAAAATCAACTTAATACTGTTATAATACTAATGAACAACTTAGAGAAAAGGGGCAATGCATAATGTGTTTAAAATAAAACTAATGGGTTGGAATAAATGACTGGTATGATGTGATCATATTCAACTAAATGAATACAAGACAATTTGATTATTATAGCCATTAGAGGTAACATGCCATGTATGAGGACAGGAAAGACAGTACAAGTTTTTCAGAAGGGGAGAACTTCAAAAAGTTGGCCTTGAAACTCTATTTAAATAGAGCAAACGAGTCTATTCATAAAATAAATGACAACTACGAATAACTGCTATAGATTATTGACCTTGAGGCACATTGTATTTAATCCTGACACATAAAGCCAAAGACAAAATAATTTAGGTGTCTCATAAAGAGCAGCTCATTACAACTGGCCCACACATATAATTTAGGGATGTAAATCAACTCAATGAAACTATATGAAAGGAAAGCAAGGGAATAATGATCAGATGATTTAGTGTTGAATAAGGGGGAGAATGACTTCATAAAAGTTATTTTCAAGGGCTTTTCTTGGATGATGCATTTCTGATTAATAAATAATTATGGTTATTATTATTAGTGCATTGTATTTCATAATATGAGGAATCCAATTCAAAAACATTTTATGTATATACCTCACTTACAACCACCACTTGAAATAACATCACTGAAGGAACTTTTGTGCCTGAAAATGTATTGTTCTGATTTGTTAGACAGATTAAGATACCAGAGTTAGATTCAACTCAGATCAAATAATCATAGTAATACTTTAGACTAGATATTATATGCATATCTTCTTTGTGTTTCTTTAGTATAGCTCTCCTAGAATTTTGATTTGCACATCTTGGACTCTGTGAGATTTCCTGTTGGGCTACTGGAATTTTGACCCAAGCTAGTCTCTGACTTCATGACACTTCAAACCTTGGCAAATATATTGAGTGAGAAACCAGTGGTGCATTTGACAAAGATCTCTCTTTTCTGTAGGACTGTTCTCCTAAGCATCTTACAACTGAGCCATTTTCATATACCTTTATACACTACATGAGTTAGGTTTTCATTACTTTAAAAGATACCTGATAATGTAGAAAAAGAAAAGATTATTATAGGTCCCAATTTTAAAGGTTTCCTTCCATGAACAGTTAGTATCATCACTCTGGGCCTGCTGTGGTTTATCCAGGTGAGGGCCCAGTGGAACAATACTCTTCAACATGTGCCCAGGAGTGAGAAAGAAAAGGAGGAAGAGGCCAGAGTTGTAATTTCCCATGCAAACGCACTCCACTAGTGGCCACAGGACTTCCCGTTAGATCTTACCTATTAAGATTTTCTCCACCTCCCAATAGCATAACATGCCGAGTACATAACTTTTAACACATGAGACTTTGGAGGACATTTCAGGTCCAAACTGTAACATCAGGTAAGACTTTCAATAGATACCACTCTTTCCAGTTGTGAAAGTCCTTCCATATGGAGATTTTAAACATCCTGATTTTGTTTAACTTTATGGTCCTGTAGGTTCAACATTTTGCAAATTTATTTCATTTATTCCCTGGAACTCACTCACTTTAAAGGTATTTTGCTTCCTCAGCTGCCCAGTTTGGTCCAGGACTCACCAACAAGTTAACTGGTTTGTTTCTCTTTCTTCCATCAATTCCGTGTGTTGAATCTAATGATTCTCCTGTGAGTGATTTGGTAGACCCTCTTCTCATGTCCATGTTTGCCAATGTCCACTGTGATTTTATTTTTTAATGCAACTTAGATAAATTCTTTTTATGTATTAGTGCATGTTTTCAGTGCACACGTTTTATAATCATCCTTAGAGGTGGCACATGTCTGTAGTACAACTTGTTTCTTTCTTTAATCCCCTTCCCTACCTCGCCCTCCCTCCTCCTATAGCTCCCCTTCCTCTGTCATATACCTGTTGATATTATTACTCTTACTTCGTGTTTATGGTATATAATGTCCACATTCACTGAGGCTTTTAGGACCTCGCACCTGGCATATATTCACTGTACCCATTGCCCCACCCCACACCCTTGGTGCCCTGCACCCCTTCCCATTGGCCAGATATCCAGCCCCTGGTCTCCTTCTACTCCTCTTTTATATTTTTCTTAGTTTGCACTTTGCCTTGCTCAAATGAAAGAAAATATGCAATATTCAAACTCGTGTGTCTGATTTATTTCTCTGAACATTACATTGTCCAGATGCATCCATTTTCCTACAAGTGTCCCATATCTGTCCTTTATAACCAAGCAGATACCACAATTTCTTTACCCAGATGTCTGTTGATGGGTACACAGGCCGATTTCAGGATTTAACTCTTGTGAATTGTGCTGCTATGAAGACTGGTTTGGTGTACCACTGTACTATGCTGTGCTGAAAGGGAACTCTGCTATATTATTGAGAGGATTGTAAACTAGTAAAACCATCATGGAAATCAGCATGGTGACTTCTCAGAGAACTAAAATTAGAAATTTCGTATGAACCCTGCTTAGCATCTTCACCATTGTGCTTTTTGAGCCAGTTTCTTTTTTCAGTCTCTTAGTCATATTCTAGGAAAATAAGATTATGCTTATTCTATGTATAGTCTTTTAACTTCCAACAATTCATTAGAAGAATTCCAATTAGAAAATTTTCATTTATTCATATTATTCACTGATAAGGCATGAAAATTGTGGCTAAGCAATAAGCATCTCTTAATGTGAGTAAAATATGAGAGCTCAGGTCCTAAGGTATCATTTCTACATATACATATTATAGTTGTATACATTTTCTCGATTAGTTTTTTAAATTTACTTAGATTTAACTTTTATAATAATTGAAAAGAAAAAAGTATAGGATACTAGAAATATATTTCTGGATCAATCAGATTTTTGGTAAAGACAATTTTGTTTTAGTAGATCACTATTCATCAAATGTTTGTGATATGGCTGCTTTGTCAAGAGAGTTTGGGCAACTTAATTTTTATTTTCAATAAAATATAAATATATAACATTTGATTCAGATAATATTTTGGCAATAATAATAAATCAATAAAATCATGCTTATTCAGATGATTGAAAAATTACACAAATTACTTCTTTTAGAAAAGCAGAACTTTACTTTTGAGACAATTTTGTTTCCAACTTTAATCCAGTAATTATCATTTTCATATAACATGGCTAAAGGTTATTGGATGATTGCATATACCACATGTCCAAATAAAATGTTATAGCCTTTATAGGTTCTACTCAATGAGTAATTCAAATATAGACTTGTACTTCATTAGGTATATGGAAATGAGGGCAATAAATTTGCTCTTTTCCAAAAATCTACATTCAAAGGTAGCATGGAGAGTGATAAAATAGATATTTTTCAATTAAATCTCCATTAGCTGAAGCAGTGGAACATTATATTATTCCTACTTGAGAGGGAATGAGGTTGTGTGATTTTTTTTTATAATTACTGGTACATACAAAATCTCTTATTTTAATAAGTTTACCTTTGTATTATTTGTTTTATTTACATTGTTAGACTTTGTATCATCATATATATTTTATTACTTTATAATATTGTATTATATTGGTCTTCTTTTTTATAAGACCATGTTGCTGTTTGCCATCTTTTTCTTTTTTAGTTTTTTTCCATATATATATGCCTTTATTCTTACTTCAAATATGGAATTGGATTAGAAGATAACACAAGTTTTCACAAAAGAAAATATTAAAAGATCTAGAAGTATAGCTTTATTATAAAATACTGAATTGATTGAGTCCATCTTTAGAAACTTCCATACTAAATATGTACAAATTTCCATATCTTAAATGTTTTGATTTTTAACATAAATGCTAGATTAAATTATGTGACAAACTAGTCTACCTTGGTAAAAAGTAGTTTTCATTATGCTATCCTTAAACATTTTATAATTTTGAGATTTTTTTTCAAATGCCTTTTTAAAAACTTACAAGATTCAAACATTTGGGAGACAGAGCAGCATCTCTAAGTTGAGCCTCTTTTCTGTGTTTGGAGCACCCCTCAAAGTGTTCCCCATCCTCTCTTCCTTCCAATGCTTTTAAATTGCAGGATTTTGTACTGAAAAGGAGCACATTTTTCACAGAATAATTCTTTTTTTCCTATCGTTAAACTCCAAGATTTCTCCTGCTTTAAGAGAAAAATAAACCCTTGCTATCAGGCATGGTTCATTCTGTATTTCACTCCAACTATTCACCATTTTCATAGATAAAAGGAATGAATTTCTTCCTGACTCATATTATTGAGCATAGTTAGTTCAGTTTCATACTGACACATTGTATTCTTTTCAAGGAGTGGTGAGGTTTAAAATTATATATATATATATATATATATATATATATATATATATATATATATATAGTATATATAGAGAGTTATTTGAGACAAACGTGCATTTCTCCACAACTGTTTGGAAATTGATTTACATTGTGAAATTACACTTTTAAAAAATTGTAAAACTTGTGGTTGGAATTGCTGCATTTATTTTTGTGGGGTTGTCTGTCAGTGAGATGAAGATGTCATCTAGCTTTGGTTTTGTGCTCTGAAATTAACAGCGTTCCTCCTTCGCATTTTTATCCCTGAAGATGTTAATTGTTCTCCCAGTACTCTGTTTAATTTTTGTGAGGTTTGCTATTTTGCATGTCATCTGTCTTCCAGAGCTTCTGTCAGTGATCTACGAGGTAGCTGATTGCTCCTGTCAGGCAACCTGAAAGATCCAATGAAAATGAACACCCCTGAAACTGCACTCCAGCAATGCTGGCTTCTGATGTGTTCATTTTCACGCCCCTCTTTGGCTACACTCTATTACTTTCATCTTGTGTGCTATTTTATAATGTGACCTTAGTCATAAAAAAAAATCCTACTTGATTTTTAAGTGGTAGTTAAGAGAAAGTAATGTTGTGAAAAAGGAGAAAATCAAAAAGGAAAATAGGTTTTCATCTTAAGTCATTGCTTGTTATACACAACAGTGTTAATCACAGCCAGAATAAGACTTTCAAAACTCAACAATATAATACATCAGTGCCCCTGAGATTTTGGTAAGAGAAATGTGTTTTTTATTTTATAGAAAACATAACTTCTTTGATAACCTTGTTTTTCTTTGTTGCATAAAATATGAGTTTATACATGCTTACTTAGTCTTTGGTTGACTTGGCTTCCTATGATATGTTATTTTACATGAAGTGAGGACATGGTATTAAGAATACTGTTACCTCTAAACATACATGAGAACATACATTTGAAATGTTCCAATTGACTTCCTGATTTTTTTTGAAAAACTTTCCACTGACTGATGTGAAAATTTTCTCCTATGTCCATTTTGTATTGAATATATATCCAGATAACATCTGCTTCAAAATTTTTATGAAACTGAAATACTTAGAAACTTATTGAAATAGTAATTTGTTTCTTTCGTTTTTGCATTTTCTTCTCTCACATATAAAAATTATAGTCGTTTTCAGGATTCACTGCTTCTGAAAAATGTGACAGACTACAACGCAGACTAAAGGCAAGATTTGACCCCTGAAATAGGATAAATATTTGCGTTTCTTCCATATAATATGTAAAAACTTAAATCTCCAGCATTATAGTGTTTGTAGTTGGACCTTCTATAAACTAATGAAAGTGGTATTAGCATTCCCATGATAAGAGCAGTGTCTGCCTTAAAGGAAGAGATAAGGGGTCTCCCTCGACCTATGCATGCAAGCCATAGAAAGTCATGGAGAACATAACCAGGAAGTGTATTTTCATCACGAAGCCTGCCACAATGACATCATGATATAAGGTTTGCAGGTTCAGAGCTATTATCCACATCATCACTGTTACAGTTATCTGAACCAAGGCAGAATTTATTTTGCAAAATAAATATCCAAATGATTCAGTGAAACTAGCAGGGTCCAAGAAGAAAAGTAAAATCAAATATTTGAGGCTAAGCAAATGGACCAAAAAGGTAAAATTTCAATAGACAAGGGAAGTGAAAAGTGTGTTATATTCTGCCTTCTTCCTTATAATGACAGTATAAAAGTGACACTAAAAGGAAAATGAAATCCAGACTGAAGCAATCATAGAAACAGCTTCACCCAAGAGCTCTGTGTTTCAAGATGGCAGGGAGAAGACTCAAACAGCCACTAAAGCAGCAGAGCAAATGGAATCTTATATCTCTTTTACACAAAGCTTCTGGGATTCACAAGGCAAAATACAATTTGACTGCTATTAAGTCAGTTTAAAGAAAAAAATGAAACAATATTTTTACACCTAAATTTTCAGTTTTCTTTCATGAACTGCTATGAAAATATAGGTATATTTAAAGATGGGAGAAAAAAATTGGTTCGTGTGCAGTAATATTTGTGCAACATTCTCATCTCAAAAATATGTCAAGTTAATGTAAACATAATAAACTAGTATAAAGTCAGAAAATACAATTAGTAAAGCATAATTCCAGTTAATTTTTAATTTTTTGATTAATTTTTAAATGATTTTTAAAATACCAATAGGTGTGAATAATCAAATTTTTCAATTTTATTTCACTGCTTTTAAATTTAGTTGAAAAAATATTGCTAATATTAAAAGTGTTCTTGAGATAAGACAAAAATAGTGATCATGTTTCCTAATAGAGACAGTAATAGTTACAGCAAATACTGCCCTATTAATTTCCCATAGAGAATGTTTCCAAATCAACTTTTGATTCAGCATAAAATGGGAAATCTGTGCATTTGTGTAAGATATTATCAATGCAATAAACTATATTTTTGGTTTGTATACTTGCTACTTGCCAATTTACTGAGTAATGTACAAGTAGCACATAAAAGCATAGTTTTTACCTGCTTAGGCAAATTAAATTTTGTTTCTCTTTCCTGGATTTTCTATCATTTTTCTTCCACGAACTTTGCTGGAAGTTAATAGCCAAATCTTATTACTGTTCCTATAGGTGACATTCTGCATTTCTTTTGTCATAGGAGGAATAGTTTATCCTACTAATGATTGTATCAAAAATTAATTTTTGCTACTTTTTTAGCCTTTATGAACTTGGCATAAAATTAAACAACATTAGTTCTGGTGCAAGTTTTATGCAAAGCAGCACATAACTGTGATCTGACCGGAAAAATGACTTACAGCTTGGAAACCTGCTTGCTGACATTCACATATTGGTTGTCAGTTTGAGCACTTGCTTACAACCTTTCAGAATGTGCAATTTAATCTTACGTGTTGAATGCAGTTTAAGAGATCCAAAAAAAATTCTTATTGGTGGGCATTGTTAAAAGGTGTATAAAATCATTGCAGAGTTTGTGTGTAGTTTGACACAAGTTAAAAAGTTTATTTTATTTTTTTTCCTTTTGCTTATGTGTGACAAAAAATAACAAAATCTGCTGGACATGAGATTCTTTATAACAAAACAGTATACATTGAAATATTACATAAATATTAGTGATTATAACATGCTTGTTATATAATCATTTGAGTTCTGGTAATAGTATGATGTTATTGGTACTAAATATTAGGAATACCAAAACTCTATATTGAAATCACTTAACATATGATATATTAATGTATATGGGGCAATAAAATTAGGTATCAATGACCCATTTATTAAACATAGTAAACATTTATTACCATGAATGGAAAACTTTATCTAAGTCTGATAAAATCTAATGTTGCCTATAGGTCTAATGAATAAATTGATGCTTATTTTGTATTTATAACACATTATTGTTTCTATTTACTCAATTTTCAAGAGATGCTCCACATTCCTGGTATCTTAAATTTCCCGGAGTCTTCTTGAATCTTTGGTTTCCTGTTCAGAACTACATGCATTGCTCTTTCAGAGGCATATTGCTTGGCTTCCAAGCTATTCCTTTGAAATCTTGTGGAAAATTCCATTACATCACAAATCTTTTATTTAGAATGTCTGAAAAACCACCATTATGTGGATGACTTCAAAGTTTGTCACAAGTTCAAGCAGTAGACTGGTCCCCTTGCAGCATAGCTGCAGCAACCTCCAGTACCTGGATAGCCAAACTCAAGAAAGCATTCCTTTAGGTGGGCCTGAATGAACAGAGTGATCTGTAACTCTATTTTCAAATCAAATTCTTCTAAAGGCATTTATCCTTTTACACTGTTGAACATATGATGGGTGAAGTCTGATCATTTTCCTGAGATACCCTCAAGTCATCTTTCCTATTACCTGGATGCAAAGTATCTGGATGCTAATCTCTTCAACAATTACAATTTTTGCCTAAATTTTATATTTCATGTATTTGGGCCAAAGTTTAAATTTTTCAATTTGTTTTGTTTGACCTTTTTCTACCAATCTGCTTAAAAGAAACCAACAGTTCCCATGCCACAGCCTAAACACTGTGCTTCTTTGAAATTTTCTCCACCAGATTAATTATTCTACCATTCTTAATCCCAGTCTCCTTCAATTTCTTAGGACATAGGCAAAATCCACATAATTTTTTATTATATACATGACCTCCAATAAAATGGGCAATGGAGTCTTCCATTCATAAATAAAACCTCTTGAGCCTGGCCTTCAGTATCTACATTGCTATGAGGGTTTTGTCCTTCCAAATTTTCATGTGCTTGTATGTGGGACTTTTGAGAAATAACTAGATCATTGGTATGTGATTCTCATCAATGGATTCATCCACTGAAAGGTACACATCAGGGTGTGATGTTGGGAGTTGAAGTCTAGTGGGAAGAGTTGGGTCACTAGGGGTGTGGTCTGGAAGAATATAACTATTACTGCCTTTATCCTGACCTGATTCCTGCCTTCCATGGCATGAGGTTCTTCTCTACTATTACCCTCTGCCACTACGCTGTACCTTGAAATCAGCTGACTATAGACTGAGACCTCCATAAACAATGAGCCAAATTAAAATTTTCCTCATTTAACTTGTGTCAGGTATGTGCAAGTAATGAGAAAGTATCTAAGAAAATAGCTATCAGCATTCTAGTCATCTGAGCTTTGTCCAGAGTCATCCATTAAGCACTGTTTACAGCTTTCACAGAATCCTTTAGGTGGTATCTCTAAACTATTGCAAACTTCTTCCAGATCAATGCCAAAGGTTTTCAAACTGCATGGATAAGTACAGTCATGGTATGACTCTACTTCTTTGGTACTAATTTTCTATATGAGACAGATTTTCCATTATTGGGTCAAAATATCTAACACCCATAATTTAAGGGGAGATAGATTTAATTTGGTTCATGTTTAAAGGAATCAGCACATGGTTAGTAAACTCAGAGGAAGGAACATCATGGTGGAAGGGTGTGATGGAGGAATCATGTTCACTTTATGGTAGCCAGGAAGGACAGAACAATTGAAGGAGCGAAGGACTAAGATACACAGTTCCGGGTGATGCCCCCAATAAGCCACCTCCATTCAGGGCCCACATCCTAAGAACACATTCAGCTACTGGACTCATCAATGGATTAATCCACTATTGAATATAATTCTTTCTATGATCCAATTAACTTCCAAATACATGAGACTTTGAGGGGACATTTTAGATCTAAACCTAACACTAGTGGAACACAGCTTCATTATCTTCCATGCTGAAGAAAAGTTAGAATCTATAATGGGTTTTACTAGAGTAAAATAAATGTATTGGCATGACTGCATTCTTCATAGTATGTTTTGTGAAGAATCAGTTCTTTGTCTTACCTGGCATCTAGAGAACACTTCTGTCTGATGCCTTGAGTTGCTTTTCCACTCTCTTCAATGTTGGCAATAGGAGGTCATGTGCTACTCACACTGTAATTTTTTGCTCTTTCCTACCTCCTTATTTTATTGATAAGGAATTTGATGTATAACTAGGTTCCTTTTGCATAAACCAGCTTCTTTTTCCCATTGAAAAGTGAACTGATTATCATCCTGAATTTCATCTACCACCTTGATCTTCCTTTGCTACATAACCTAATATATTCACAGGTAAGAATAGGCACTTTTAGAAAACTTTCTCCATCCAAATTGCAGTAGAGAACAATTACAATCAGGTATTGTTTAATTAAACATGGAAGTAATAATGGATTTCTATCATTCACATGGTAAGATTTTTTTCACTTAAAAGATTAAGATGGTGTGTAATGAAAAAGAACATAAAAGATTAGATAATAACAGACAGAAAATTTAGCTAGACAATGAAATTAGGACAAACATATTTGTAAGTAGTGGATGAGTATGAGAAACTATTATGTAATAGATAGCAAATGACCTAGCTACTCAGTGTGTTGAAAATGCAAAATTTCAAGGTCACTCCAAATTCACTAAACAAGAATTTAGATGTGGCCAATTAGTACTTCAGAAGTCCTATCCAGTTAGTCATAACTGTCTCTGCTGTGCAATGTTGTAAACTGTAAGTTCTGGATTAGAAGATTTTAATTTGAAATTCCATCTTTGCCACTTATGGAAGTGTCTTAAGATTCCCAATGACTAGCCAACCCATGAGCAAAATATGCCTATTAATTATGTATATATATGGATGCATAAAATGTTTATATATTAATTAATGCAAAATGCTTTATTATTAATTTTTCTGTAAAAGGATAATGTAGTTTCATATAGACTAGTAAACAAATTTAGATTCTTGAACTGCTCTTTATTATGAGACTTTTAAAAAATTGAATACTCAACTGGAGACTGTGTTTTAGTTAACATCAAATATCAATGCTTTCTGACAATCATTTTAAAAGGATTACTAAAATGAAGCATAAAATGAAAAAAAAAAGAGCTATTATTATCATCATCACCTGTCCTAACAATAGTTACAGGGTTTTAATCTATTTTATATTGGAGAAAGATTAACTCCATTTATGACTGGGTTAAATGACTTGTGAGGACAATATTAAATTAAGAAAGCATAGTTATTTAGTTGAAACCATGTCTATATTCTTGAAAAGCATGGAGGAATATATACGTGGCCAAAACTTACTGAAGGCAATTTGGGGCATTTTCTTAGTATAGAATCCAAACATCTGGCTCATAATTTTTGGAATCCTCAATGGATAGATCATCTTAGGGCAGATAACAACATAAACAATTTATCTATTTTCATACATGAGAGGAGATGACCTTCATAACTTACTTGTAGCTTCATTTCTTACTACTTATGAGTCATTCAATGAATGATAGAAATAAATTATATTGTTCTACTGTCCTTTGTTATATAGCCCTGTTGTAAAAGGATATTTTTCATTGTCCTGGCATATTTGCAACAATAATGTGTTTTCTGGCTATAAATATTGATAGAGCAAAGATGTGTGTGTGTTTGCTCTTTGAATATTTGATAAGTTTCACAAACACCTATAGAATGAACATTAGCAGTTCTAAGGAGTTTTTTCTTATTCCTCAGAGGACAGTTCATGCTGCAGCCCTTCATTAAATGAGTTGGTTCCACTAAGCAGATCTTTAATTCTATCCAATTTTTTTTCTATCCAATTTTTTAACTATGCTTAAAGTTTAAACTGAATTTTAATCACTTGAGAAAAACTTACAGATATGTCTTATTATATAAGCATTTTCAAAAAATGCATTCTTAAATTTAATTCAGAATTATATAAGGACAACTTGTATTTCAAATGGATTCTTGATTATTTATTTATTTATGTATTTGTTTTAGAAACATGATGAAAGTGCAGACATCTTCTAACAGTGAAAGGACCTGGGCATATGTTAGGATGGAAGAAACGGATGAGAATGAAATTAGGAGTAAGTATTTTTCACTTGTTAGTTGTTATTTATTTTTAAAACAGGTATAATTTTATTGGCTTCTTATCACTTTCTGTCACAGTCAGCTTGTATAAATTACCTTATGAAGAGAAAATGTTTATTGGAAACTACAGTTTTGAAGATCCCAGTCAATGATCAGTTGACCCCTTTGCTTCAGACATGTGGCAAGACAGAACACGATGATGAGAACTCATCACAGAGCAAACTGGTCAGTGCATGACTAAATAGTAACAAGAGAGAAAGAGGAAAGACCTGGGTTTCACCCTCCCCTAAGTGCATTCCATCAAATGATAGCCCAGGAGATAACAGCTCTCACAAGTCTGGCCACATTCAATAGCACAACCATAGTGGCCAAGAATTTATGTCCATTTTGGACACTGAAGATACAAACTGTATCAACAATCTTCCTGTAATTTTTTAAAATAAAATTCTGCAAACTTTTTAATTACATTTCACAGAAATGGAGCTTATTTAAAACCAGATACACATTTCCTGCTAAGTCATAGATTCCTGAATATCCCTAACATAGAGAAAGCAATATTGCATGCTTTATAATGTGACTAAGAGAATTAAAGGGAAATAATATATCTGTGCTAATATCAATGTATGTTACATAGTAGGTACGCTTTCTCCCATTTTGTCTCAATCTCATAATCAAATGCTGCATGCTGTTTCCTAAAGGATGCCTTTGCTCAGTTTTTCTCCTATATAGTAGTGTCAAAGTTCTCCCTCATTCCAGCAGTACAACAATTTCTTTTCTGGGCTTCACTGGCATTTTTAACCAACATATACCTAGCATATAGACTTGGACATTTTGTGCTTATTCTGTAAGACTCATGTCAAGCATCTTGTCAGTCTACTTGTATACACCATTTTCCCACAGAACTCTTCTATTTAACACACAGGGAAAGTGCAAGAGAAACACAGGATTCAGGAAAAAACTGAGCTGGGAATCACCAGATCATCTCTTCTCTTCCTTTTCATTTGTTCCTATTATATACAAACTTTTCATTGAGCATAGCTAAGGACCACTGTCTCTCCAGAATCAGAACCCTAGAGAATACAAAATTTCAGAAACAAAAATCCAGTGGCAGTTTCATGAGAATTCATGACACATGGCATATTAGACTGAGCTCTAAGCAAGGAGAAAAACAGTCTATAAGCAATTAAGCAGAGCTCATTTAAAATTGTCACACTGATAGTGCAGTGTTGATGCTTTCATAGGTCAGTAGCCTAGGAGTCAAAGGAGGGAGATGTTAAATCTTTCCACACAAAGGAAATACACACACACACACACACACACACACACATATATGTATAAGATAAACATATAAAAAGAAAAAAAAGGCTTGTGCAAGGGTGTTCTTAAAAGAGATGCAGAAAGCACAGAGTTCCTTGAGATATTCTAATATTCATACAATTGTGTTCTGGCTGGGCCTGAATTTTGCACTCCAGGTTGTCAGTGGCCAATGTAGAGATATCCTACTTCTCTATGTGGAAGTGAGTGTTGCAGAGATTTCTCTATAACTGCAGCAATAGAAATTCCATATTCCTGGGGGCTAGACCTAGTTTGCCCTGGGTCCAAAAATTGTACTTCATTAAGGTAATTCCTTCCTGCTATCTCTCAGGAAAGAAAGAAACACATTTCCAGATCCACCCTGATTTATCTCTATATTTATTCACAAAGTTTAAATTGTGTTTAAGAAGTTTGTCCATTCAAATATTCTAAAAACAAATCATTTTACACAGTCAGAATATTATTAAGTGACCTAAAGTTGGATCTGAAGTTAAAATTTTTGATTACTTAACCTCTTAGTTAAATAGTAATAGAATTATTTCATTTGATAGCATTCACAATTAATCTGACATTACTGAAGGTTCAGTATTAGAGCTTCACCCTGTTTCCATTTGTACCATTTATTTATTTCTGGAACTTATTCTTTTGCTTCATTTCTATATTTAAAAGTTTGCACTCCTATCATTGCTTAACTTTTTAAAACACCAGTAGCAAGACACTTGCTTCAAAAGAACTGCAATCCTACCCACTCAAGTGGCCTTTCCTTGAGAGGTTGTGCATCAAATTTAGTAGGTTCACCTGACAATATGGTTTCCATAGCATGGCCTACACTGTATCAGATGTAAGTCCTAGTTTTCAAAAACTAAAAGGTTCTGCTTCCCTTGCAGCCATGTGCATCTAATTAATATAGTCTTTGTAAAATCCATTGCTATGGTGATAAAAGTGCTAGGCTGAAAAAGAAACCTTTAAAATGCCAGCACAGTATGTCTTATATTTACAACTCTTTGATAATGTTAGCATCTTATCATTCTAACCTTTTTATCATCTCTAGATAGAGACAGGTATAACTTTTACTTTGAACTTTACTGTAGTTGCCCTAAACAACAGATTTTATAATGAACTGAAATGACTACTTTTGATGTGACTTATAATTGTGCTTTTCAGTTTTAGAAACTGTCCTGACATGCCATGTTTGCACCTTTGACAAACTGACCCACTTTTTGAAAGGCTTTCAAATCTATGGTTGAGTTAATGACCTAAATCCCCATCTTGATGGGTTCAGTGAATTTGACATCTTTCTCACAGAAGCAGGGAGCTGTGCGATAGCTGGACATTATTCATAACTGCCTAACCATATCAGGAGCTTAATTGAAGCATGGTTTGCAAATGAGAGCAGGAAATCAACCGAGTAATTCAGTCCTCTCTTTAGCAATACTCATGAAAGTTTAACTGGAAAGTTTACTCCAAACTCTTAGCACATCAATTTATCTTAGCAGCAAATTATTTACAAATTAAAATGTATCCAAACACTTTAACCATGTTTAAATTGTAGGAGATCTGGGCCTGTGTGTAGTACTTCCAATTTTATCACTACAATGTCATAAGGATCTTTAGCACACAGAATTACAATGAATGTGGTGGTTCAGGGATTAAAATCTCCTTAAATACTCATTCACATGACAGACTGGAGCAATTAGTGTATAGCAACAATGGTGCATGGATAACAAGAGTGTCTCATACATTTCCACTGAGAGTCATCTTCCATTATTATCATCCTAATGAAAAAATCAGTGGTTGAAGGGAACTGCCATTGGTATAACATTAAAAAAAATTAAAAAAAGAAATGAACACTAAAAAACATCATTAAAGTCACATTAAGGAACTGATTGAAATTGACCAGAAAGGAAATAATATTGGAACTGTCATTACCTCCCCTTTCTTACAGCTTTCAGTCCAGGTGTTACAAAAGTCTCTTGTCAGTGGGTGCTTATATTATTATATCTTTTTAGGGTATTGTAGATACAGAATAAAATGACAGACTTAACGATTCTAGTAGGTTTAGCACGTCAGATCAGGCTTAATCTGTGCCATGAAATCTATTCTCTAGGTATAGTTTTGATTAATGTATGGAAATCTGGGAAGAAATTGAACTTTAAAAAAATATTTTATTCTTGACTACATCAACTTAAAAGTATTCGCTTAAAATTAGCAGTGCTCAACATAATTGCACACATATTTTCAAGTAATTTCTATTCTCACCCCTTTAATATATTATGTTACTTTCATAAAACTAAAAAAAAGGAAAATATTTTTCCAAAGTGAAGATAAGAAGTCAGAAGGAAAGATTTATCTGAGAAGGAGGGCAACAGAAGCAGAGTGTAAATCAATACATGGGGCGGCACTGGTTTGTTGTAACATCAACCTGCCGTGCTAACAGATGGAAGCACAATGTGTGTGTGGACACGGGATGGAAGGCTCAAGCCAGGAAAGTCTGATGATGTTGCAGTGAGAGAACATGTTGACATCAAGGCTCATTTAGTATCACTTTCCTCTGATCCTTGAATAACTGGCTCGATATTGAGCTGCCATCCTTGGCAAGCAACAAATCAAATCTAGCTCATCTACATGTAAAATAACCTCAACGAGTTATCCAATCTGATGATGCTCTTTCCAACTATTTGTGCTATAGTATAATTGAAACCTGTTATTGATTGTTAGAATCTGAAGGCGATAGATCTATTGGAATTCTAATTTAGGCAGAAAATGGGAGAAGTTATGCTTAGTTAATAAGTCGCAGAATACTTATCATAAATACAGTGAATGTTCTTATCATGTATTGTGATCGCTGAATGGAATACTTGAAACATAAAGCACCTCTGCCAAGAGTAGTTTGAGTGCAAATATGGGGCCCTGGTGGATCGTTCTGATACTTGCTTCTACTCTTTCATTGGCTATTGGACAACAATCAGGATATCCTTGTATTTTTCAAACTCCTTTGAAAAAAGGTAAAGTAAAGGTTTTGGTAAAAAGTTTCTTTTCTTATAAGCTGTTTATTTTTTGTTCATTAGTACACAATTTCCTATTGTATAAAACTTCAATTCCACATTATTTATACCTGAGTAGTGTGTAACCTTGGAATGAGTGAACAGTACCAGCACATATCAGACAATGAGAACTCATGTTACAGAAATTTGGAAAATGCCTCCATATAAAATCAAGGACCTTAATATGAATCCAGTTAGAGGTTTAAAATTCAAAATACTTCCTTGTCCTTCATAAAATGTTATTCCTGTTTGATACCCTGCTGCTTGGCTTATTTATAGCAATATTACTGAATTGACCCAGTGTTGATGTTCACTAATAAGATTACTAGTCTGAAGCAGTTAGGGAATTTAGAGTATTATTTTACAATCTTGTTAATTGTTACTGTATCAGTCTCCTGAGCTTTCCACAGACTGTGACTTACAACTTCCTGACTCTCAGTTCTGGGGACTGGAAGTAAAGTATGAGAGAGGAAATGGGGAGATGAATCTAATGCAAAAGGTAAGGGAAAGGGGATCTAGAGATGGAGAGGATGAAGGGAAGGACAGTGAGTGGGGATTAAGAATAATTCAGGTAAGTTATGTGTGCATACCTATCCCCATGATGAATGTAAACATGTTGTTCTTCAAATATGTATTATTTAAATAAATTAGTGTTGGCAAGACAGACTCCCTCTGCAGCCAGTCAGGCAAGGATATTTCCTTCTCCTTTCCAGTTTCTGGTAGACTCTAGTGTTCTCTGGGTATGGCTACATTACTAGAATCTCTGGTCCTGTTTTCACACAGGTGAATGTCCTATATCTGCATATTTGTATAATTTTTTGCACCTGTGTACATTTCCCCCATTTAGGAATATCAGTCATATTGGATTAAATTCCATTTTATAGACATTTTTTATGACTTTTTATTTTAAAGAGAATAAAACCAAATAAAATAAAATAGAATAAAGCCAATCAAATCAAAACAATGAAAGCAATACAAGACTTCAAAACAAGATAATAGTAAATCAACAATGGCTACCATATCTTGGTATCTTCTAAATAGCTACTCCACGTCATCAGCCATATTAAAATCAAACAAAACAAAATACAATAAAACCAAACCAAACAAACCAATGAAAATGATACAGAACTTAAAAACAAGATAATATACCATTAACACTGCTTACCATAATGCCTCTTGTTAGCTTCAAAATAGCTGTCCAGACCATCAGATATAGGCTTGTAAAATTAATCAGACAATGTAAGAATTAAATTATTTCTTTACTTCAGAAATTTCAGGTGTGTGAATTCTAATTTATACTATGTCTATGTCTCCTGAATTTCTTCTGACTGGGCTGGAGGTCTGAGATTGTATTTGGCTCCTTCATGTTGACATTTTCCTGTGTTTTTCTGAATAAGCCCATTGCTGCATTTTGGGTGCTTCTTGCATTGACTGCCAGTCCTTTGGCATAGTGGATTGGACCAGGTGCCTGGGTTCCTCTGATTCAAGATTCCTGGACTGATAAAGAGGCATGGGACAGTGGTTCACCAATGTTCCCACTATTGGTATGGGGCCCTGAGGGCATGTTTTCTTCTCTGGGCCACTCTGGGCTAGCCAGATCCCTCTGGGCCACTGTAGCATAACCTTGGGGTATGGCTTCTTCCCTTTAACTCCATTCGTTAACAGGTTTGATTTAGCTTTGATCTTTTTTTGTTGATTATCTGTCTAGTTGTTGTGTCTCTCAATAACAAAGGGGTATTAAGGTCTCCTGCTATAACAATGCTATTGTTCACTTGATTTTACATTTCTACCAACAACTGTCTTATATAATTGTGTCTCCTGTTTAACAAATAAAATCAGATTAACATTTTCTGAAGCTAGGACATGGCCAGTTCCCTATGTATATCATTGCTTTGAGGTAGTGACAGGCTTTAATTTTTGCCCAGCCAACATAATTGATTTCTGGTTAATAAAGAGATACACTGTGGGAAAAGTCTTTGTAAGCAAGCATATTAAAGAGGTAGTTTCACTCATGAAAAAATAAAGCAAATATCAGTCCATTATTGAAACTTTGAATAACATGGATCCTTTATAAAAATATTCATAGATTTGAATCACTTATAATATGAGCACTGCCTGATTCTTTCAAAAATGGTTTTTTTTTCAATTGCTTAAATGTTTACATCTAATAAAATTTGACTGATAATCCTATTGGTCTCAATATTTCTTAAATCTAGAGGATCTGTAAGCCTCAAAGCCTGAGCTCCAGATTATCGCTCCAACTTTGTTTTTAAAAGTAAATGGAAAGTAATGTTTCAATGTTAAACATAAAAATAATTTTTTTCTGTTGACAACTAACCTCTTGACTGTTATGTGGAGTTCTATATGAGCACAACCATAATAACCTATATATGATATATATATATATATATATATATATATATATATATATATATTTGTTTTCATAACTGGAAATATTTCAGTTCTGAATTTCATTTATGAAAATTTTTCTCAATACCTCTGAAGAAAGAATAATATTTGCCTTAATATTTGAGTATAGCTATATCTTCCAACTGTGCTGGAGTTTCTCCGAGGATATACATAGGGAATAGAATAGAGCTTGTACATGTGGATTTTATATCTGTTTCTCTTTCCTATGTTTTGCCTAATGATAAGAGTTCTGTTTCTGTTGGGGATATAGGTCAGCTCCATAAGCACCTGCCTAGCAAGTGTGCAAAGTCCTGAGTTTGAAACCTGGTTTAAAAAAAAGTTCTGTTGCTGTATTCATTAGGAAGACCTTAACTTGCTACTAAGATACTTGTTCTATTGAACTGGTATTGAATGGGTCCGGTGACCTGCTCCTGGATATCAGCTCTGCCAATGTCTAGCTATGTGAACATGGCTGATTCTCTTGCATTTTCTGGGTATTAGTATTTTAACCTGAAGATAGTAATAGTTATTTATCATTACAAGTTGATAAAACAATGCAGTGATTTAATAGAACCAAAAAACAAAATAATTTTTAACATATATGAAGAATTATATTTCTATCTGTATATTTGCCTAGTTCTGGTTATAGTGTTGCTGTTGCAATTCCAGTTACACTACTATTATGGACATTACTACAGAGAATAGGGCACTTGATTTAAAATTTAGACACTGTTCCCAGCCTCTTTCTTCTTTTACTTTTCCCATTTACTCTGCTATCTGAAACACATGATTAAAGTAAAGGAAACCTTAAGAATACTCCAGAATGATATCTTTTGGCAACATTGCTAACAAGAGTACTTCCCTACAGAAATATGAGTACTCTTGGTTTTCCCTTCAATATTTTCTGTAATATATATATATATAGGATTTGCTAAATTAAAAATCTTTGCATAATGGATCTTAAAGGTCTACACATGGACCTATATAAAAATGTTAAGATTAGCTTTTTTTTATAATATTTCCAAATTGGAAGAAAACACAATGCATTTCAACTGGTGAAAGGATAAATAAATTGTGGTATATTCATACATGACAATACTATCCAGCATTAAAAAGGAATAAATTACTAAGGCCTAACACCACATGGATGTTCCCAGCATCGTGCTAAGGAATAGAAGTCAGACATAAAAAGCTACTGTATAATTTTATTTATTTGATATTGTATAAGAGGGAAAAAGGACAAAAAGAAATTAGTTCTTGCCTGAGATAGGGATAATTGAAGGGAGATGGACTCTATTGGAGTTTGAGGAAATCTTGAGGGATCAGGGACCTGACCAAATTTTTTATTGTGGTAATGACTTTGAGGTAATATACATTAGATAAAAACTCATCAAAATGTACACATTAAAATGTGTAATGTATGCCTAATATTGGTCTTTTGAAAAAGAATTGGAAAAGATGATAGTATTTGTTGAATATCTCAGTCTAGGTTAAAGAGATAAATTTGTTAATTAGCATGTACTTGATTTATTTTGAGTCCAAGGGGAAAAAAAAAACTATAAATGTGAATTCATGGATAAGAATAAAACACTGAAGTCCTGTATAGGCTCTCTATAGCTTTGTGTTTCTCTAGTTTTGTAGTCCATAGTTTTGTAGTTTTAAATACTTTATCAAATATCTATGAAATATATAAAGCAATACCATCAAGAATGCGCAGGAATCACTAACATATCTGCAAATGTACTTAACTCACTGTTATAATTTAAAAATCTCAATTATTCGATTTTTTAAAAAAATTTACCACTGCTAAATATGATGCTTTAAAATTCAGGATTCCTCTTAATGGAAATGTATGGCTACAGTACATTTAAAAGAAAAAATATATCTTTAAAAAATATATTAATATTGTTTCCTTTATATCCTTATTATTTTATAACTCCCAAATTCTTTTTAGCTTAATTTTGTAGAACATAAATCGTCATGAAACAGTATCTAGTAAGAACTCAAAATGAGGCCTGTATATTGTTCCTGATCCTTTCTTCACTTAATTCAAATAGTTTTTTTGTTTTGACTTGAGGAATATGTACCTGGTGGTTGCTATTGCCATAAATTAACTACTTTCAAGTCTTCATCTTATACTGTATTCTTTGAAAGTTAGGCAGAATTCACAAAAGCAGAAATTTTGACATAATGATTAAATTGGGCTGCAATTTCTATCATTTCCAATTTTCTTTTTCAAATGTTTAACTACTAAATATATAAAAATCATTTCTTTTAAATTTTATTTTTGTGTGACTTTTCAAATATTATGATGTTGGTTGCCTCTTTTATGCTCTAGGTCAGGAATTTAAAATTCTGTAAAATGCTTGCATCTATTAAGATAGTTTTATCTCAGGGAAACAAATATTGAAGATAAGAAGGGGGGGAGAGAGAGGGAGAGAGAGATGTAGCTATAGTTAAATTCTTATATCCCTTTCATATTTCTTCCAATATTATGTGTTTGATTTTGACTAAACTCTCCAGATTTTCTGTTTCCCTGTCTTTTCACTTAAATATCTAAGAGATTGAGTCAAAAGGTTATCAACTACTTAGGGTCATAGGCTCACAACATTTGCTTACCTATGACCAAACCAAAGGAGGTTGGTTATTTTTGTAAAACAGGGGTAAAATTATTCAAACCTACCTCTAAGGAGATAGCTCCATTGACCTCAGATTGCTATCTCATCTTATACAGGTTTGTTAAGTCTTTTTTAGCAAAAATAGTGGGGGCAGAAATGGCAGAGAATTTCAGTATTGTTCCATCACTTCTAGCACACAGATCTCTTTCTTCCTTGTCCAAAAAAGTGAAGTATTTTGTCCGTTCACTTGGAATGAAGAGGGGTAGGGTGGCTGGTTATGCCCTAGGCCTGAATAAGTTTGGAAAAGATATTTGCATCTAAAAGGGAAAATATCTGTGCGATAAAGTTTGGATTTGTACAAAATGATCTCTAACAGTCCTTCAAATTCAAAATGACAAAATGTTTGGTTTGGAATAAATATTTATCTACTTGAACCTATCAGATAATTAGTATATTAATATTATAAAGATGCTAAAATATAAAGCTTGCATATTTTCATTTAGTGTAATTCATTACTGTCTACAGAATTTACAAAAGGAATGGAAGCTGTGAAAGGTACTGACAGTTTGTGAGAACACAGTATCTCTTGCCTCCTCTTCTATCATTTTTGGATGCTTAGAAATGTTTGTTAAAATGTTTTCTGTTTTAGATCACACTTTTGTCATTTAAACATTTAGTACTTTTCCTTTTGATTAACTTGCCAAGATTTTCATTATTTCTATGTCTTTGTTCTTATCAATTCTTTCATCTTTTCTCACCATATTTTATCCATTCCCCAATATCTTTTACCTATCTGTGATTTGTATTTTTGAACACTAAGATAACCTTAGGGCACAAATTCTTTCATTTCCACATTTTGTATGCTCTGTAGACAATAGAATCTTAGGGCTTTAGCACTCCAGGGAATCTTGAAAAGTTAATTTATCTGTTTTTTGGGTCATTATTTGGTCATTGTAATACTATCACAATGACTGTCAGTCTTCTATGGTTTGTAAAATGATTTCTGTGTGGCACAGCCTTGAGCCGAGCCTGTGTCATTGGTCTACTTAAAGAAGTCATCCCTTTCATTATTAAATAAAACGTAGTATTTTTCTTAGTTACTTTTCTCTCTTTGAGACAAAATACCTGACAATGCCCAAAGTTTAGGAAGAAATGCTTTATTTAGCTCACAGTTTGTAGTGGTTTCAGTCCAGAATCAGCTGGCTCCAAGGTAGGGTAGCATGGTAGAGGAGCAACAGTCCATAGCTGAAGAAGCAAAAGCAACAAGAGAGTAAAAAGGGGAAAACGAACCTCTTTCTGTACCTTTTATCTTACCCAGACCACTGGGATTAGGGGGGTGCCTATCTAATCAGTGAACTGATCCAGCAATCACCAGTCTTAATCCCAGCATGCAATGCTTAATCCCAGCATTGCACTATGAATCAGTCATAAACTCTAGATTCAGTTGCCTCTGAAAAATCCTGCCAGTCCATGACTGCATAAGAGTTTGGGGGGATATCTAGACACAAACAGTATTCTCTTATGCATACCACAAACTGTTAAAATATATCGAAGTCTCATGATGTTGTGTTAAATGAATAATGATTGATTTTATGATTCTTTTGTTCTACTGAAACTACTTTCCTATACAATTCTTTTCTCCCTTCTTACCAGTAAATATTTCTTAAGTAGGAAATGAAAAAGGAGGTGAGGGCTAAACCCTAAGCTAAGTGTAGAGTGATGACTTTCAATTTCTTTTATTCATCTTTCTGGCTGCACAATAACCTAGAGAAAGAAGAGACTGACTGGCAAAGAGAAGTGTCATCAGGAATTTTATTGCCATAAAAGGCTATATTTATTTCATATCACTGTATTATTTTAGAAGCTGATATAGTGTATATCTAAAGGTACTCAAATCATGAGATTATAGGTAGGACTTTTGGGAGATGATTATGAGTACTTTATAGCTGTTTTATTGTTAGACATTTAGGTCCTGTCAGAGGGCAGGGGTCACTGGGGACATGATTTGGAAGGGTGTATCTCTTGTTTTGGCTCCACTCTTCACTTTCTCTGCTTTCAGACCACCACAATATGAGCAGTTTTGCTCTGCCTTGTTCCTCTGCCATGCACTCCTGCCTTGGAGCCAGTTGACTACATACTGGAAACTCCATAAGCTGTGAGCCACAATAAACCTTTCCTCCCTTAAACAGTAGGTGAAGCTATTTTGTCCCAGCAATAAGTAAGGCAGCACAACCCATTTTGAAGTTTTCTAAACACTTTTGTTACAGGTGACAAGGTGCCTGACAAGTTCCCAGGTTCTTGAGAGGAATGTAAGAATGAGGGAGCTTCTGCAGGACGAAAGGCAAGTGGCACTAGCATTGAGGGCATTGGTTTCAGGGATTTAAAATGTGTCAGATGTTGAGTCTCTCAGGCATGATTAACAATGTGACTGACAGAGAGCTGAGTCATGTCAGTTGTATCCATTGGGCAGGTCCTTTTCCATGAGTCATTCTATCATAATTCAATGCATGAGACACAGTCATTATATCATAATTGAACGCATGAGAAGCAGTCCACATGCACAAACTTTCAGTGAGGGTCAAGTGAGCAAATGCTACTGTAAATCATGTGGATGGAACTGACACACAAGCATCCTTGTTTCCATTCAAGAATCTTTCGGGGCAGGTTCATTCCTGTTGCTTTTGTTATTGTTGTCCTTGTTGTTGTTTTGTTATCCCTGATTCTAGTAGGAGGCTTTAGGATAAAGAGGTGGAGTGGACTGGGGCACTGCACATGCCCAGCTACAGGCAAAGAGTGGTCTGTCAGCCCCAATTGTACTGCTTACAGTAATTTCATACACTTACAAATAAATTAAACAATGTAGAAGAAAAACCTGAAATACGTCATCTACAGAGCAATAATGCGCTAGGTTTTCATTATAAAGAAGCAACAATAAGTAAAATTTCATGTCTCATTACTCTTGCTATTATACTTTAAGATCTTTCATGAAATCAGAGACCACCTTACTCCTAGTTAAAAAGTGGAACTAACATGCATTAAAATGAAAATACTGCTGTAAATATTTTAAGAAATTGACTTCAACTTTGATTTTTCCATTAAACTCATGTGAGAAACTCAAAACAAAATATTTTTGTCTTTTTTTTTTTCTACATGGGATTGTGAATAATCACCTGGAGAAGGCTTGTTATAATTCTTTCTTTTAAACTTTACTGTTCTGTGCACTCAGAGATAATCAAATTTGGGCAGTTTTAATTTTGGAAACTCTCACTGTAGAATGTTTATCTAGTGATTTTGGTCTACTAATATTTTGCTAACATATTTTGAACAAGTTGTATAAACTGTTCTGTGTATTATTGTATGGTCCATGGCTTTTCCTAAGAACTAAATCAATTCAGATATTAGAAACTCTATCAAGTTCTTTTTTTTCAAAGTTTCGTTTAAAGGAGAACGTGACCTGTGTTTAGATTTCTGAAATAAATAACTTGATAAGAAAAGAAAAAAGCTCTAGTATTCCATTCTTTTTATTCTCAAAGCATTCATTGCTGTATTTAGTCAGTTTTATGAAAAAAAAAGTGTTGTATTAATTTTTCCATTATGGCAAAGGATAATTTGAGTGCCTGAAAAAATTTTCAGAATGATAATTATATGAAAATAATGTTTAGATAAACATACTCATGAGGAAACAGAAATGGTAGACAAGAGGCGGACATTGCCGTGTTTCTCAATGAGGATACAGAGGTTTTAGCTGTCAGAATTCACTTAGAGATGAGACTGCCAGCAGATGCCTGCAGCGGGCCTTTTTGCATGATGTGCTTGATGGGAAGGGAACGTGGAGACTGAGCACTACAAATGCTAAGGCCAGCGGCCATGAGTTCGCCTTATTACCACTTCAATAGCCTACTCAGCAGGAATTAAAACGCAGTTTGAACTGTGTCTTTTCCCTTTTGGCCACAATGCCAAGGCTTCTTTTTTTGGGATTCTTGACTTTCTCACTGTAAATTTTATTACATGAAAAGGATGTTCCAAGTGAGACCCGTGATGGCCTAACCACTTCTCTACCTGGTGATGGATCGATCCGGTGTGCTACATTGGGGCAATCTCTAATTTGATATATAAAAATGTACATTTAGGTAATGCCACTGAGTATGATAGCTCTGAACAAGCCTTTCTTGGAACTAAGTACCTTACTTATCCCCGGGAGAACAAAAGGTTTTAAATCAAACACACATACACAGAACGAATAACTGACTTTCTTGAAAAAGGCTTAGCTTGGCAAGTTATGTGAAAAATGTGTGTTTCTGATTTCATTGTTTGCCTTGCTTTTGGTGGTGATTTATCAGCAAAATAAGGCCACAATAAATCTGGGCCAAATTTTTCCAATCATTAAAATATTTTATTATTACTATATATTTTAAATGCACATTGTAGAAAGATTGATAGTCTATTATCTATGCTCGAGTCTTAAGCAGTAATTTAATGCTTTAGAATACTACTATTAATAATATAATTTTAAATGATCCATCTAACTAGCACAACTCTTATGAGTACCATGTTCCAGATTCAGAAAATGAGGTTCAAATCTTTAACAATGTGGTAGTTTTCCAATCTTGGGCAACTTATTTAAATATGTTGTACTCATTTTTTTCTTACAAAAAATGGGAGTAGAAAATGATCTAACCCCTGTATTATTTGAGAGTTCTACAACATGCTATATAGAATATTAGAGAATTTGTTGGAACTTAAGACACACTGACTAGTTATTATAATACAATTTTACAACTACATGAGACAGAGCCTCACATAACTGCATAACTGGAAGTTTGTGGTTTTGTCACTGTAATATAGATGGCACAGCTGGGGTGCAGGCCACTCACCTCCATGCTCCTGAAGTTGGGCAATGTCCCAGGGCCATTGCCTCAAACTTGGCCCTAAGATATACTTAGAGATACAGATAAGGAAAACAAAAATCCCTGAGCCTGTCCTAAAATTTCCAAAAGACACCAGTGCATCAGATTCTCTCATTTGACCTACAGTAGTTTTCCTTTATCTGGAGCTCACTGAAGTTTCATGCAAGTGGACTTTATGTTATATACCCGATTATAACACAGTGAATCATGGCAAGGGACATGTACAATAGATACAGCTGATATCATTTGGCCACTTGTCAATTGTGTTGTCAGTCACGGTCTAGAAGAGCCAATAGGAAAGCTAGAGATGCATAACAATTGTAATTCCCTAAACACAACACCACAGGTCTCCTGCCATTTTCTTTTCCATCTGCATGACTTTGCTCATTTGAGTGATTCAGTTTTACTGCTGTCTCCTTAAGCTCATGTCCCAAACTTTGTTCATTCTTTATCAAGAATAAAATCATAGGCACCTACTGGGGAGACCCTCACCCATGATAACATCTGGACAGAGTCCAACAGGATTCCAGTGTGGAAATTACCAAACTTATCCCAACCATGGGAAAAGTCGTAGGTTTACTCACTTCCATCACAGGAAAACAAAAAAAAAATCAGGCACATATGAATTGTCTCCACCTAAAGAAGGCCAAGTCTCAAGATGGAGACACAATGGCCAGGCCTAGTAGATAAATGCTTCCCTAGTAGATAAACAGTAACTTGAGATTACACTGTAATTAGTCCCACCTGGTCCATTAAGTTTGAATATGCATCAGATGCCTGAATGGGTGACCAGAACATCTGTAAACATTTCTGCTCCAAAATTCCTTTATTCTTTTCTATGCACTTTCTAAACCACTTATTTTACTATTGGAAAATTAGCTGCCTATCCTTATGACCCAATAGGTTTATTGCAGTTTGACCCACATGGTAGCCATGTTGTGACTTTGCTGTATGAATTGCCCTCACAAAGTGCCTTGATGACCATCCAGTGGGACCCTCCTGAAAATTCAGAAGCTATTCTTCTCTACTTATTTCCAGTAAAACTCTTTTAACTTCCTGCTTTGGTTGTCAGACTTCATTCTTTGATATTGTGAGATCACAAATGGCAGGTCAGGAGTTATATTTTTACTACATCAACTTCAGAACATTTGCTTTTAGAATTACCTTTCTGCACTCTCTTGGTATTTTGAAAAGCACTCATTTAATGGCTCAAACCAAAAACTCTTGTTGAGAATGAGCTTCACCTCTCTGCTGTATTGGCCATGATTCTTAAGATTCTATTTGTATTTCTATTACAGTGTATCATGTAGTATGTTCTCTTTCACAAATTTGTTTACTTCCCTTTCTTCTTTGAAGATTTCTTTATCTAAGATGAAATTGGAATGAAATGTAATGCAGGGATGAGGTACTGCCCATTGACTATCATTCCTTGGCTGTGCAAATTTAGGCAGATTATTTTAGGCAGGTTAAATTTTTCTACAAGAATTGGATTAATTAATTTCACATGCAAACACATACCACAATTTTCTTTTTAGAATTGATTTGCATGTTCCATTTATCTTGGGTTTTCTTTTAATAACTGAATATTTTAAGAGTCCTTATTAGATACTCAACAAACTAAACTGTTGCCAATAAACTAAATTGATGTTGCCAATAATACTAAAATACAATTCATTTGTTAGCTAAATTAAAAAACACAAACTAATAGCTACTAATAAAACATCATCTAAATACAGAAACTGATATTGAAAGAATCAATTTGTTATTATAGCTAATATCTTCTGGTGGATATTATTATGTGTGTATATATGTATCAGCATTCCTATTAAACTCACAAATATAGTTACATAATATGTAAGTTCTCAGTCATGCAGATTTTAAAGATTTCTTTTTTTTTTTCTCCCAGTCCCAAATCTTCTTAGGACTAAAAAAGCAGGTCCAAAATACTTAGCAGGAACTGACCATTGGTGAGAAGCACTTAGGGATCAGGTGTCTTGAAACAAGCAAGGCTTAATTGATTGCCCTTAACCCTGCCATGTGTCCATACAATGTCTTCCTGCTTAGCAGAGGAATTTCTTAGACGTTATTCTTACTTGTTTGTATCTTTTAAAACCTTTCATATGAAAGACAAGGTATCCATAAGAAGCAGACTGAACTTTAAGGAGAGAAAGAAATTGACAAAAATTGTAACAGCAATTAAAAGCTTAAGCAATAGTTAAGAAAGGAAGAACTGATCCTTAGAGCAAGAAGGAAGGATACTACTGCCAAGCAAATGCCATAAAAGATACTATTAATATTAAGGGCGTGACACTACCCTTTGTTCCATAAAATAAATGGATGCACAAAAAATTGATTGATAGGTAGATAGACATGCATATATTTCAAAAGGATGTTCAAAATATATGGTGTAAATGTAGAGTAAAAAAAATGATTAAAAGATACTTGTGTGTGCCAAAGAACTGGATGCATGGTGGTAAGGAAAAATAGTATAGTTTCAACCAAGCAGCAATATGCTCAGAGAAGGCTCATACTGGTGGAAAGAAAAATGATGTGAATGCTTAAAGGCACTGGATTTGAGAATTTAAAATATTGGGCCAGGCCTAGGGCACCTTCCACTGGGTTTTCCAGAGCTTGATTGACAAGGCAATTGACAGTATGCTTAGTTAAATTACCTGTATCTATGACGCATATTCTTTCTCATAATCTCTCTGTTATAATTAGATACGTGAGATGTAGTACATATGCATGAATCTTCAATGAGCTTTGAGTGAAGCAAGGTTACTGTCGGTCACGCAGGATGATCTGGCATGCTTGTGTCTTATTTCTTCTTAGGGGTAGTAGGTCTTAGGACAGGAAAATTAGGATAGGGGAGGATTGGCCCTGTGTTATTGCCCGTGTGCTGGTAATTGACTGGAAGGAAAGAATCCACTGACTCCAACTGTAGTATCAATATTAATTTGAGGAGTATTTGTGGTGATATATCATTTTTACTGTAATAAATTCTCTAAAAATTCAAACTTTCACCATATTTTCTATGTCATCTTTCTAAAAATAGCAATCAATACTGAAACACATATGTATGTTTTGGACAATATTTCCACACATATCATCTCACTTTATATTAATGGCATCATGGTAAAGGTATCAAGCTCAGTTTAGTAAACCTACTTTCAGTGAGAAACAATTTTCTTATATTTTAAATAATAAACAGTTTTTGAAATGGTTTGCATAATAAGAATGTGGTAGGCAAAGATGTCTGCATCTTCTGATTCCATAAAATATTCATGGAGAGAAATCTTTAGACACTTGTAAGTAACATTGATAAAAATGTAATAGCTTTCAAAGTTTATTGAATTGCAGTAATTACCAATTCAGTTAGCTGAGCCAGACAGTTCTTAATCTATGCTATTGAAGTCTAGTAAAAGTCATAATATATTTAGGTATATGTAGCACTGAGGGAGGAGAGAAGAAATAATGTAGAAAGGAGACAAGAAAATCATAATTAAAAAGTATAATTTTAAGAAGATTGTAACTTCTAAGACTTCAAGAGATTCTTACTATAATTCCTTTGGTTAAATTTAGGATTCTGAATCCTTACCAGACACACCACACTCCAAATTTATCAGGAATAATGAAAGTACATAAATTAGCTTAATTGAGAAAATATAGAGCAGGAAACTAATCCTTAGACAAAGGAGCAGATTGAGAGAATCCAAAGAATGTTAAAATTACCTATTAAAAACAAAACAAAACAAAATAAAACAAAACAAAACAAAATAAAACAAAACAAAATAAAACAAAACAAAGCAAAATAAAACAAAACAAAACAAAATAAAACAAAAACAAAAACCGCCCATACCTGTAGAATGGGTTAATACGTTCTTGGGGGTTGGGGTGAGACAATTTTCTGAGGTTTCCATATCTGCAATAAATAAATAAATAAATAAATAAAAGTTTCCCATTTCAGGAAATAATAATGTGTTGCATTTCTCTGATTACCTGAACTCTACTTTTAAATCCTAAATCTCTTAATAACCTTTCTCATGCCTCTCACTAGCTGTTTCGTAAAAATTCTTTTATCATGATGGGAATCAGTGAACCTTCAAATTTATTCTACAAAAGAGTGGATTAAGTTCCTTATTTCAGCTTTGGGGACCTGGTCAGACCTGGTCCAGTGACAAAACATTACCCAGGATATTCATGTAGACATATATTTTCAGAGTTGTGTGTAATGTATTCGGTTCAAGTGTGTTCAACCTAAACAATTTGCAAAGTAGACCAAGCACATAAGTGGGAAAATACATATTCAGAGGTATATTTATGGGTCAAAAGGGTGCTGACCCTTTTGTAAACATTGTCACTTTCTACGGTTGCTGACATACAAATATTATGAGTAAAAACTTTTTCTTTTACTCTCATTTCCAGAAGTTAAAGAAAATACAGTGTTTTAGAAATGAGCACTGATATATGTTGAACAGTAATTGCTTGACTCAATTGGCTAATTTTGTTTATTCCTTGCCTGGTTTTCAGGAAAAAGAGAACTTTGTGTGGATGTTACAGAAATCATGTGAAGGAAAATATTTGTATGCTTGAAGTTATAGGCAAAAACTACTTAATATGTAAAAGTATTGTTTTTCTGAGTTCAGAAACACCTCAGGTCATTAATAACCAATGCTATGTAAATTCTAATTTTGTTTTATTCTATTGCAGCAATATTTAGTGGTAGGCAATTTGGAAATAATTCTTGACTTTAACAATGTGTTTAAAGATTTTGAATTATATTCTTTAGTTTGTATTTTATTTTGGTAACCTAGAGTTTAATAAATGTTCAACCCTAATGGTGCATAATTCTAAGGCACTGAAAATAAATTTTCCTTTACTCTCCAAAGATTTCTTTGTTCTTTTATTTCTTTCTTCTTTTTTCTTTTCCTTCCTCCTCTTTCTAAACCTGTTTCCTTTTACCTCTCACAACTTTATTAAAGATAGTCTTTATTTGGAATAGACTCAGGTTCAAATAACCTCATTTTTTCTAAATATAAACTTTAAGCAGGTTAACCCTTCTATATCTTAATTTCTTCCGATTTGAAATGTAGCTAAACCTACCCATTTCTTAGGTTATTTTGAGAATCGGATGAAATAATTGTCTATAAATATTATATAATTTCCAAAGCAGTATATAACGTTTAACTCATATTTGACTTGATCTTATTTTAGAGAAATGAAAAAAGTTCTCTGTGCTGGTGATAAGCTGACAACACATAACTGATTTACTTACTTATTTATTGGTACCAGGAGTCAAACTTTGGACCTTGTGCTTGCCAGGCAGGCACTGTACCACTGAGCAGTATCCCTGGTGGTATTTTGTTTGAAAGACAGCTTAGCAGATCTACTTTCTAGATCGGCCTCTGTCCTTGATCTGATTATTATGGTTACTAACTTAAACTCTGGTGTGTGTGACACCAGGATTGGTTCCCTACATATACAGCATCTCTTTTCCTCTTTTATTTTACTTTTTTTTGTCTTTAAGACAAGGCATTGCTATGTTTACCAGGCCTTGAACACACTATGTATCACAGGGTGCCCATGAATCTGGACTCTCCTGTCTCAGCCTCCATAGTGCTGGAATTAGAGATGTGCACCACCACATCTGGCTTACAGTATTTCTTGAAATATATGACAGTTTAAATGTCAGAAGTGCAAATTGTAAAACAGTATTTGTATTCAGTGTGCAGTTGTGTTAAAATGAAGACTCACTTTGTACATCTATCATGAACTTTTTGTCTTCTATGTTTTTTATACTTTGCTGTCCATTTATTATTTGTGAAGTGGTACCTTGGTTCATGAATGCATTTGTTTTTAAACAGTTTGGTTCACAAACAGAAGCATTTGGCAGAGCTTTGCTTTTGTTTGTGAACTCTGCATAGGTCCAGAACAGGACCACAACTGTCTTTCCCACACAAATGTTGATGTGGCCGTCTTTTCCAGAATCTTAGAATCATTAAATTCATTAACCAAGGTACTACTGTAACTTGTCTTAATCTTTGTTAATCACTGTAGCCCTTTATTTTCTTTATTTTTCACTTAAATTAATGCTAAGTGATTCCCGAGACTGTATGTGCATGATTCTAGATCTACATTGACTATTGCAGTTAAAGAATTTTATTTATTAAGAAATGAACTATAAGTCTATTAAATTCATCAGTACAGAGAATTTACCACTAGAAATGTACACTTTAAGTAGATTTTCATGTAAGATGGATCATTTAGAAAGGAAAGAACTGGTTAACCTATGTAATGAACCAATGCCACATTTTTGTGATTTCCATGTTGTTTCTGTAATTTTCAAGATAAAAGGATTATACTATGATACAGCTTGTGTCACCGTGATTTAATATGATGTTAATATAAACTGTTATTGTAAATTCCTTTTTATTTTCTCCCCAAAGACCTTGAAGTACTCTTTGGACTTCAAATATTCTGCTAATTATTCATTTATTCATCTAGATACTAGTTTACTTTACCAGGAAGTCTCCATTTTTATAATCTGTTTCTTTTGAAACAAACAGTGTTACCCAGTTGGTATAGAATACTATTTGATATGCATTTGACATCTACAGGTTTTCATGGCTCCAACAAACTGTTCCTGCATCATAGGCTCTGTTCGCTTGCCAGCTGCTCCTCCTGCTTGAAATACTCAGCAGTTGAAGAGGGAATGTTCACATCCAACCTCTGGTGGATTGCAGCTGTGATCTGTGAGTTCATTGTTCTCCTCTGTGAAGCTGCTTATGGCCTTCACACTATGCCTATTAATTAGAACATATGAGCACTTACTGGCACTTTATGAGAATTTAACAATAGATATTGAATATTAAATATGAGACTGCAATGGTGTGCCACAGTGCTGAAGAACTAAAAGGACGGACATGCAAAGAACACTTTCAGCTGTGCTTTTAAAAAAAAGATATTTTTATAGTCTTATCAAACAACCTCTATAAATAAAGACTGGTGCAATTTTGGGAGGGGAAAGGAATAAAATTAATTTCGATAATGAAATCAAAGACTGAGAACAATAAACTTTATTATTAGAAACATGTGACTCAGCTTATAATCCTAATGGATCAGGAATATAAGATGAATTCACAGTGTGATTGGTAAGGTTGGCGATGTCCTGTATAGAAATTTTTCTATACATTTTGTGACAATAAAAGCTTTTTCATATTTTAAAGTTCACAGGATTTGAGTTTGTAGCAATTAGGAAACATAATGTATAGTTAATTCAAAGTGATTGTGGTAGAACTGTATCATGAATACATAGTTTATATGTGGCAATTTTCTAGATCTTTGCAGAATTCTATTGGGTGGGGGAAATTGTGTTTTAATAAACACAGTGTTCTCTAAACTCAAAGGTTTAATCTGAACCTTAACAGTGGCCCAGAAGTCCATAAAATATTGATATTGTTTTTCTAAGTATATACATTATTTACTGAACAGTCTATAAAGTATTTACATTGTTTTTCTAAATACAGTATACATTATTTACATTCCACTGTACATTTTCCCGATTCAGGTAGAATAGGATGCTTGGAAATCACTGTCTCTGAAGAATTTCAACTGAAAATTGAAGTGTAGCTTTGTCCAAATATCCCATGGCATCTTTGGCTTCTATTTCTGGTTACTCACAAAGCAAGGGTTTATCTCATGCTTGTGTCATTGGAAAATATTATACTCAGTTTATAGTACTTAGGAATAATGTCATAAAACTACCTGCAGTAATACCATATGGTTTATGTACCTTTGTGAAGTATACTTGAGTCTCAGTTTTAATAAGTGATTGCTCTAACATATCCCAACTGTGAATTTGACTTCTTTCTGTAAAACTCTTTCAGATATTTAACATTAAGCACTGATATTTCAATAAGATAAGTTGAATCTCTACATATCTTTTTTGTTCCTCAGTGTTTCAGAAGACTACTGGATAAATGCAATAATTATATGATGAAAGCTATAATTTAATAATATGCTGACAAATGGATATATAACCAGAAATATACAAGTATTTAATGAAACTAAAATATATTTATTTTAAACTGTTTAGCTTTTTAAACTCTTATGCAAATAATAATTAGTTCTAAGTGCTCTGTGAAATACTATAATTTAAGGACTCTCAGGATCACATAGTTTTTCCTATGAATTCCTACATCTCTACCTGTTCCTGTGATCAAAACAAGCTGAAGTCTTGAACAACATAGCACTTGTATGGGAATGAGGACAAATGGGTAGAGATGGATACTACCTGATGTTTTAAATTGTACTCTTTCACACTTGGGAGACTTGACAGCTATTATCAATCTACTATCAGTTATTCATCTATGATACTGGAATTTTATGCCATTTAACTACTAATAAAAAACAAAAGCTCACATGGTGATTTTACTGAATGATTACCTCTTCCCTTTGTAGGTACAACAATAATGCTAAATCAGTAATTTTTCTACTATTTACAATTATGATATTTTCAGTCAATCACATAAAGCCTCCCCCTCTCTTTTTCTGAATTGCTTAAGAATCTACTGCCCCCAATATGACCAGACACTAGGTCAGTTTAAAACATGAGAGGAAAGTCTTTTGCGTTGCCTTTTTTTTTTTTTCTTGTAGCTGTGTCTTGCTGGGTTTATTGAGGTTAGGTTCATTTACAGAAACTCACTTTTTCCAGAATTAGAGTAAGCATTAGAAGAATTTCTTATTCCTCTCTTCTCTGTCTCGCCTTCGCCAGCTGAGAGGTGGCCTCTGGTAGTCATCAGGCTGTTAGTACTGCTAGGACCACCAATCTCAATATGTATCTAACATTTCCTGTCTTCTGACAAGGGCTTCACACAGATTCACCTCAATGAATCTTTGCAACAACCTTACAAGGTAAGAACTATTGTCTCCATGTTACACAGCAGGTAACTCAAACTTAGAAAATAAAACACACTTGATTAAGATTCTTCCTATGGTGCGTGTAAGGGCCAAAATTTAAAACCAAAGGTTAATTCCTCTTTACATGCTCTGTAGCACAATACTGCAGCTGGTAACCCATCTGTCTTCTGCTCGCCTACTTCCTTGCCTGTCAGTCTGGATATAGGTTATGCTTTGGACACCAGCCTCAGGTAGTTCCACATTACAGCCCTAGTTTCTACTCTTCAGCTCCAACAGACTTGCTCGTAAGAATTAACACATCGAGTAATTTCCTCTTCTGAATTCATAACAGTTCTCTTAGTTTCAGTTTTGTCTGCCATTAATCCCTAAGGTACAAAATGGAATGTGATGTTTTGACCTCTTATTATGAGCTTGTGAAATGGTATTCAAATTATTGTCATACTTTGAAGACATTGTTAGATGTAATGCATTAGAATGGATTATTTATTTAACAATTTTATTCCAAATTCTTTGATGAATTTCTGCTAAATGAAATTTATTTATCCCAATGAAGATGCTTCTAAAAAAGCAAAATTAAAGATTTGAATTTTATAATAACTTAGAAATTGATAATGTTTAAAATAATATTATAAATTTGTAACACATTTACTGAATAATTTGAAAACTGGCACAAACTAATAATGAAAAACAAATTATACTACCTGAAATATTGACTACACATATCTGGTTTGGAAAGGTAAGTAAAATTTTCTTCCCTTGGATTTCTTTTAGGTGCTTAATCTTCTCATAACTCTCTTGGAATTTCTTTCCCACCCCTTTTAATTATTCTGTGCATCAAAAAATATCATACTGAAAGAACTGCTAAAAAAATTTATAAAAAAAGAAAGAACTGCTAGCAGAATAAAACAAAGAAAAGTATTTAATGTTAAGGTTGTGAATACAACATAGTTTTCTTTAGAAATCCATACTGCACATTAACACACGGAAGACTGGAGGTGCCTTCCTGTAGAGGAAACTGTTTACCCTTATTCGTTTTTCCCTTTGATGTTTATCTTAGGGATTCTCTCTCTCTGTATGTAGGAGAAAATGTCATTATTCTATGAAAGTGCTCAAAAATCGCATGAGAATGGCATTCTTTAATATAGCTTTATCTGTTGATTGGCCTCCTTTTCCTTTCTTCTGTTTTTTCTTTTTATTATTTCTTTTTCTGTTCTTTTCTTTCTTTTTTTATCATTGAGGCAGATTTTTGCTGTGCAGTTCAAGCTGGCCTTGAATTCACTTTGTAGCCCAGGCTGGCCTTGAACTTGCAGCAATCCTCTTGCCTCAGTTTCCTGGGTTCTGGGGTTACAGACTCTTCTTTCTTTCATTTAGATAGATTTCTTTCAAGATTTCAGTTAAAAATTTCAGAACATTATACCATCTATGAGAAAAATCTATACAGTGGATCTACTCTTCACCTCTGAATTCCAAATTACCCTTTAAAAGAAATTTTCTTAAAAATCTCATGCAAGAAGGATTATGGAGTTTTTTGAGATATGGAATATTAAGAATGCTAATTGTCAGAAACATTAAGGTCACAGATAGTGATAATTTTTGATATATTTTACTGGGTAGTTCTGAGCTTTTCAACAGGAATGATGAGTCTTTCTGAAATATTTCTTTTTTTGCAAACTTCAGTTACTTTCTGTTGAGAAGATACTGCAACACTTGTAATAAATGATATGAAGGTCATGAGAAGTCACAAAAGATTTTGTTCTCCAACTTCCATAAGTTATCTGACAAATTCTTTAATGCAAAACACCCTCTAATTCTGATGGAAAGGTTGTATTTAATGCTTAAAGTGGTGACCAATAAAACTGTTGTCCATAGTAAGAAAGTTGCAGGTACTGGTGCCTTGTATTGCCTGAGGGACTCAGTCTGAAGAACTACAGAAACGTTGTATGCCTAGCCAGGGAAAAGCTGCCTGTGAGTAACGATAGCACATATACCATTTATAACCTTCTGCATGCTGAGTTCAACTCATGCCAGATACCTTTACCTTGTGCAGCTTTCATCTCAAATGCTGTTTTCCTTGACCTCTATAATCATTACAAATAGCAACCACAATGTAGAAAATCTTCATATTTTATTAGGAACAAACTGCTATTTATCAAGGTAGCTAAATAAACTCTTATCCTATTTAAACCAATTTGTATCAGTGCCAAATCCACTCCCTGGTCACAGAGTAAGAATATTTGGATAGCTGCCTGGTTGTAAAGCAAGTTTATGTATATCACTGATTCTCAAGTGGACAAAAAATATGCAAAATTTGCTTAGAACTAAAGGTTTGTCAAGAGAAATGGCATGTGTGAGGAAAAGACTGCACAAATAGCCTCTTAGCAGCCAGAAGTATTACATACCCAGAGGAAACCGGAAACTTTTTGTACAGATGCTAGATAAGCTTGCCAAAGAACCATATGCTGCTGCTGGAAGAATATTTCTGCAGTTTGGCATCTGGATCCTGGAATTATCATTCAATAGGGAAAATGTGAAGTGTATGAAGATGTGGGATAAGATAGCGTCCACACTGCACCAAAATTCACCTTGCACAGAGGAAAATTCCAAGTATCAATTTAACAAAGATGAAATTTAATTAATTTCTGTGACTACTGTTTAAAGTTTTGAGTGGATACAGATGATAATGGTTAGAAAATTTAACACTACAGAGCATCAACAGCTTACACTTTTAACATATTGTATTTAGGAGATTTTGAATCTGATAGAGCAATGATTGCTAAACGAGGAGACTCAGTACTGCAGAGGACATTTCACTGACTTTACCACATTTCAGTAATTATTTCAATATTCCACCTTTATTTTTAATGCTAACTAAAGCAAATGAAAAAAAAATATTTGTCACCATTTTTGGTATTCAGGTAATCTGTCATAAACTGTAACTCACCATACAACTATTAAAATCTGGTGAACAATTTCAAAATTGCAATCAACACTAACATAAAATAAATAAAATGGACTAAATTGTGGCTGATGTATTGGACAACATGAGACAAAGAGGCATCACAATTATTTGAATATAAGATACAAAGATACATTTGAGAAGGCAAAACTACTGCATTGTGGATTTACTTCAGTCACATTATGTTGCTGTAAATGGTATTTCCTTAAAAGAATATGTTGGAGTTTCTCCCATTTTTTGACAGGAAACCATGGATGCCCTAGCATTTGAATTTTCACCTTTTGACTGTTGCACTACAGTTACTAATTGATAGCACTTAAAATTTCTGTCATAGTTGTATTAACTAGTCAGTCACAGGTCAATATATGCGCTTAAAACAGCTGAAACATTTTCACAGTGAGAGGCCTTTGGATAATGCATGGGTGAGGCCAGAGCTTCCCTGCCCTTTGCCATGCCCCTACTTCAGCAATAGATCCCATGTTTTTTAATTACAGCAGAGGTTGTCACATAATAATCAGTTCTCCATCTGCATTTGGTTTCAAATACAGATAGATAATAGAGGTTAGAGAAGGTTAGTTTTTTTTTCCCTGCCTGTGCTTATGTGCTGCCAAAACAATGAATCTTTTTCAGTCAATTTAGAGGCAAAATCAGCTAGATAATTTATTGTTGTCAGGTAGCAACTAAGTGACAGAGCTTGCCACCTCTAACCTTTAACATTGTGACAAACACCATTAAATTGGGTGAATTATTTAAGTTCACTCTTTCCCTTTTCTTCCGTTAATACTCTCAATCTATCTTTCTCATATCAGGTTCTCAGGGTAGCTAATTAATTGCAAAGCACTTTATAATCCTCACTGTGTATTCACATATATCATGATGATGTTGTATAATCAGTAAGGTAGCTATATTGTCCCATTTTTGTATTAAAAACATTGATTCACATTTGCAATAAACATTTAATTCAAAATTATTCAAAATGGAAAACACGGCTCATTTGATTTCTGGTCCACTGCGCGCACACACACACACACACACACACACACAGACACACACACACACACACACACATTGGCACCTCTGCCTAAACACAGAAGTCCTTCATTTTATTTTTTAAGGAACTCTACAAAATACTTTCTAAAGTGGAAAGTTTTGCTAGATTTTCAGTTTTTTTGATGTAATACAAAATGTGTATTTTGTTAAATTAGTCTTTACTTACAGATAACACACAAATTTGATTATATTAAGCTGATGATCTCTTCTTCCCATAAAAACATTGAAAGTCTACATTAAAAGACATTTTACGAGAACTAGACATTTATATGATTTTGCTTTTGCAAATTTCCTACTTGATTCATATTCTTTTTCATGAAATTGATTTGATAGTGCAATTTGGTAAATGTTGCTCAATGTTAGATTTCTATGAAGAAGCTGGGTATAGATACAGAAAGCTTTTGTCATACTGTTTTTATTGTTTTTACCATTTGGAACAAAATTCACATTGACCCAAAAGTACTTCCAAACACTCAGTGTTGTGTTTTTCTAATTAAGGGGAAAAAAAATGTGACTAAGGGACAAAGAGCATTCTTCTGTTGAAATGGAGTTTTAAAGTTTTATCACATTGTTTCTCTTAGTATTTCTGCCCTAAGAAATGGAAGTATGCAGTGTATCTCTAGGTTACACCCAACGACTTTGGTTTAGTATACTACATATTCAATGAGTTTTGTCACCTGGTGCAAATTTACAACTGTGGTATTTTTTTTTTTTTGCCTTCATAAGACTTCATCACACAAATAAGTGTTATACTTTTTACATAAAAAGAATATTTGAGAAAAGAGTATATGTTGAGAAAAATACTTATGCACATTGTAAAGGCTGTGAAAAAATACATATTAAAAACGGTACAAAATGTAAATATTTGGGTTGTATCTGTAACGTGCATAATGTGTTCTTAACCTCCCAGCATCAAGGAAACATCTTGATAATTAAAAAATATAACACATTTTATCCTCAAAAATTTTTCAGAAATGTATCAAAAGGCAAAACTTCCTTGAATTTATCATTAATATTCTCAAAATTTTCTTATGATGGCACATTAAAGGCTGAAGACAGAGCATGGCTCTCTACCCTGTGAGGACGCGCTCCATCTTCTGATATTAAGCTTGCCACTCCTCTTTGCTGTAGGCTTTGAGTAATGGAAGCTGCTTGCAGATTTGCCTGTCAGGAGAAGGTAACTCATGACCCCTCCATACAGCTTTCCTTAAACCTATTTTTCAGAAAAATATTAACCTTGTTCTGATCTTGGGTACATTCCTGCAAAGCCATTCTTAGGCAGGGAAAATTGAAAGGTGGGAATTTTTATATAGATTTTAGTTGTTAAGTATTTTTCCTGAGGCAAAGCCAAAGGCTAAATCTGTGCCACACACTCAGCTACCAGAACTGCGAGCTGGCTCTGTTGCCTCAGCTCAGCGATCCACAAATGAACAAAGGACTCGTGATTAGTTCCTGGTATAATTTATATTTCCCTTTTTCCTTCAGTTTTACTTACCTTCCACATGTTTCTGACTATAAATGCTGAGACTTTTTCTAAACTTCAGTTTAAAGCCAGATATTTAAACAGAAGGTGTTATGATTTTGGTACTTTTTTATGACATTTTGTTTATGTATCAGTACTGTAAGTTTGTGTTACTAATAATATTTAACATGAAAATATGCTGTTCACATAGATTCAGTTATATTCATAATAAGTACTTTTAACATAGAAAACATACTGTGCATCAACTGTAAGATGTGAATTATATTGCTTTCCTACCTTAACTGAAACATTTATTCAGTAGAAGGGTCACGAAGATTCCAGAGTAACTTGTTTGTATTTTGATTTACTGAAATGCTAAAGGACTTTAGGTAACAAGATTATTGCAGCAAATGTGTAGTGTGTTTCATTCACCTATGCAGTGGATGGAATGTCAGGTAGACTTGAGAGAGATGAAGCTGCCACCACTTCATAACTCTCATGAGTAATGCAATTGACAGCGCCACAAGTGGACTCGTGTCTCTAATAAGGTTTTGATTCAAGAACCATTAATAATGTTTTATTGATCATATCATATTCAGCTGAAATTTAGATCCTTCAAGATTCAATCACAGCATATATGAAGGGTTGTAAGAAGTATATTTTCCAGGGTAGAGAAAGCCAATGTGTTGTTTCTTAAAAAATAGACAAAAAATTCCACCAAAACAATAGCAAAAACAAAATATAATTTTTCTTGATTCTATTCTGAATAAATTCTTTGGACTTTTGAAAAGATTGTGTAAATAAAAGTCCAGTGTGTGTATATCAGCTTAATGTTTAAGCTATTTTTAAAAATAAGTACATTGAAAATTATAAATATTGTTCTGAAGTGTCTTTATTTCCATGGCATAGAGATATGCAATTAATTTAAATTAAATTGGTCAATTGCTAAATACATTTTTAAGTTCCTTAAAATTGCTGTGGAATTACTGAAAACATATATGCTGTATAAGTAACACTGAATAACACATTTTTGTACTGACGCTGTGTTTGTGCTACTTGGTTTGAAGAGTAAAATAAGCAATTAGGTTCAGACATAATTTATGTTGAATATTTCATGAAAGAAAAATGAGCTCTCAAGGTTGTTAATATTGCCTTGTTCTCAATACATATGTTTGGAGTTATATAAAAGCCTCTCTCTCTCTCTCTCTCTCTCTAATTGTCTCTCTCCCTCTCCTTTCCTCCCTCCCTCCCTCCCTCCCTCCCTCCCAGGAACTACTCTAAATATTTTGAGGAAAGAATAGACAATTCTTTCTACATATTCAATTTTTGTAATTTTCCTATATGCAAAGAAGTGTAACTTACATTTCAATTTATTGAAAAAATACAAATCTCACTCATAAAAATTTTTATGCTTTTGGGACTTTATTTAATTATGGATTTTAGGATAGGCAAATTAAAACTCTCCAAAGTGGGTAATGCAAGCTTTTGCAGAGCCAGACAAAACAAGAGAAGATCCATGCAAAGTAGAATGTATAATAAAAATATCTTTATCCAAACACTGCTTTTTTACATAATAGCAAACCAATATTTCATTGACTAAGTTTCTCTTCTTGGCCTAAAATTATCAATAAACTAACATTGTTGGAAACTCTATAAAAGCCCAAAGGCTATTTTGGTATATACAAAGCCAAAACTGACTGCACTACCTGTTCCAATGAGATGATATTTGGAACCTGACAAAATTCCACAAACTGGACTGATTGAAAAATAAAAATCGGTTTATTCTTTCTTAGTTTTACATTCTTGAATTCTGAAATCCTGGTGTGAAAGGGATGATTCCTTCTGAAAAAAGTAAGAGAATAGAAGACTCTATCTCATTTCTGTTTGATAGTTTCCATGGAGTTCCTAGGTTCATAGCGGCACTACTCCATGACACTTTCCCTTGTGTTTGCCTAGGTCTTGATGTTGCTGTTTTGTTTGAATAGCAGATGCAGTGACATCTTGGTTCTCCTTGTTAATTGGATCAGTGGTCAGAAAAACTCTGAGAAATATTTCCTGGTTGTACCATGATAGGTGGGACTACATTCTGGATTTTCCATGTTAGAAAGAAATACTGGAGTAAGAAGCACTGATGGTTCACTGGGGGCTGAATTCTCCTCTTCCTTTTAGTAAGCTAATGTGTAATTAGAGAAAGAAAGTATCATCACTGGGGAATATCAAATAGTAAGTCAAATGCCTGTTCATCATACCTGCAAGACAACTTTAGTTCCAGGATCAGAGAGTAAGAATGGAGGACATTATAAAGCAAGTCATGACAAAACATTTAAGCCCATAATTAGCTGCAAAATAATGACGAATTGAGAGTTAAAATGTTATATAAATTAGAAAGCTGGATTGATTTAATGTTTTACTAATAAGGGCATGGGCTGGGCATTTAGCTTGGTGACACAGCTTCTACCTGTCAAGCACAAGTTCTTAAGTTCAATTCCGAGTACAAATAAATAAATAAAAGGGGTACTCAGTCAATTTGTATAGTATTTGTATTTCTAGATATATAGACTTGGAGGATGAAGGGGCACATCAAGGGATTCTTTCTTAACAAGTTAATTGATATCAGGGTCATAAAGATTGGCATCTTGATATTCATAAGTAGGTGAAGACAATCACTATTCATTAAATATTCACCTTGTGAAATGATAAAATATTGCATATAATAGCCTACCCCCCTTATAACTGAGTTCTACCAAATTCTAATATTTCATCTCAGAAAAGAAGTAAACTAAGTGTTGGAGTTTGATTTATGGTTACTTATTTTAGTTTAGTACCACTTATTTGAAATAAAATCCTGATACAACCTAATATGAAGATGCTTGCATTTTATGTTTTTCTGTTACTGAGTATTTTCATACATTTTCCTTCATAAATGAGAATCATGGGTTTGATTACATGGCATTACTCCAGGCTGCTGCTGGGATTTTACACAATGAATGCCACATGCTCTAAGATTTTTCTTGAAAAAATCCAAGTCTAAATCATATTATGCTCTAAGAGTTTTCAGGAAAGAGATTTTAGCCTCATATTTCCATTTCAAAGACAAACACTGGTAATATATTAGTTGCTAGGGCTACCATAACAAAATACTACAGTTCAGATAGTTAGTTTTGTTTTTCCTTTTCTTTTCTTCTTTTTTTTTTTTTTTGGATATGACAAAATGTCTGAGAAAAACATCTTAAAGGAAGAAAGATTTAGTTTAGAAGTTTTAGTTCTTGGTCAGCTGTCTCCAGTGTTTCCTGTGAGGAGTTATCATATCATACTGTGAAGGTGGGGCAGAGCAGAGCTACTCACTACATGGCTTCTAGAAACATAAAGAAGGAGACAAAAGAGCAGGAAAGATAAAACTTCCCATGGAGATCCCCTGACTGACTTCCTTCTAGTGTTTCTGTCACCTTCCAATATTGCCATCATTTATGATTCCATCCATGGATTAATCCCCTGATGAAATCAGAACCCTCAGGATCCAAGTTCTTTCCCAAAACCCAGGTCAGAACAACACTGCAGTGGGTACCACACCTTCAACACACAGGCTTTGCCAGGCACCAGCATCTGAGCCATAACACTTGGTGATACAAACAAGGAGAAACTTGTTTTCTAATAATTTTGAAAGCTAGAAATGTTAGATAAGGTTATCATCAAGTTTCATGTTTTCTGAGGTTTTGATTCTTGGCTTGTACATTCTCCTCTTATTACATCTTCACTTGGTCCTGTGTGTGTGTGTGTGTGTGTGTGTGTGTGTGTGTGTGTGTCTTAATTACCTTTTCTTATAAGAAAAGCTGTATACTGAATTAGAGTCCACAGAGCATCATCTAACTTAATCCCTTCTTGAAAGCTCATGTACACAGTGTTGAGAGTTCATGTTTCTGCATTTGAGAGTCAAAAACAAAAGTGTAGCCTATAAATGGCAGTAATTCTTTACAATTCTCTTTATTTTCACTCTAATATATTTTAATATTAGTAAGTTCCCCCAACCCTGTGCTTACAGTGGAAGAGGGAACTGTGATGGTGTATTTAAAAACTTTCATAAGGCTGGGGATTTAGCTCAGTGGCATTAGCACCTGCTGGCAAGGATGAAGTCATGAGTTCAATACCTGGTACAAAAAAAAAAAAAAAAAAAAAAAAAAACTTGCGTAAAAACCTGCTGAAATAGTTGACGTCAGTATGAGAAAAAGAAAGGCGTTCATTTCTATTCTTCTTTTACATTTGCAGTACAAGTATGCTCAACGTTAAAGATGGAGATTTTGGGAAACAGACTAGTTATCATTTGGAGAGAGTTGTGAAGATGTGAAGAACATGTCCCAGGGCTTTCTCAGGTAGTAGTTCCCACATATCTTGTTTGTAGCGTTGCTGTGATAGAGAAATAAATAAGGCAATGGTGGCTAATACCTGAAAGCCCAGTCATTTACTAGCAGCCAGGAGTGCATTATATTGTTATTTATTGTACTTCTGCTTGTGTTGCTATTGGTCTCAGAGATATTAGTGAAATCTAGTTATTACCTCCTAAGGATTTCTATCATCTTTCTTTCAATCAGCTTGAAGTATTCTGTGAGTCTCTTCAGATTCATTTCATTTATTGCCCAGTCAGGTTCTTCTTGTTTTGAAAGCAAAGAGGCACCATTGAAGTCCCTTCCTTATGCATTCAACTTGCCCTGTGTCATATCAAGAAGAAATCCCTATATGTCTTTATGATGTGTGCCATTTTGCTTCATGTACTGGAAGTTGATCAGATTTTCCTCAACAAACATTCTATCCATGCTGCCATCCGTTTGGCAAATGTGCAATGAATGAACATTACACAAGAAGCCTGGAACCTAAGCACAGACTCCTTACATTGATGAGATGCCTAAATCTTAAAAAGCTGAGGTAAAAGAGTGAAGATAAAAAATTAAAAAAAAATAACAAAGGGAATTGGAGATTGCATGAAATACATGAGAAATTGTGTTCTGAATTTTAAATGTGGCATGACTAAGCAGTCTTAGACTGGATACAAAACTCTTGTCCTAAGCGTAGGTTAGCAGTTCTGCTACTTCAGGAGAAGATATCAAGCTAGTTGAAGATTACACTAAAAGATATCAAAGCACTTGAAGATTATATCAGCCCTCAAAAGCAGGCATGGATGTGATAAGCTTTATCCATTTTCCTAATCCACACCTATGTGAAAAAGGTTCACAGGTGAAAGTTACAATATTTGTTAAGGGGAGGTCCTGAGTGAAATCGGTACCTTGGAGAGACACTTGTGACATTTGAGGCACCTGAAGATTAACTTCTCTTTATCTATCCCATGTGTCTCTGAGGAAATTAAGCATTGTTTTAGAGCACAAAAAAGGAGCATCTATAAATCTATTTCAAAACAAACTCTGTAAAATTCAACATCTAAAATGGTAGCAAGAAGAATGCTACAGAAATTGATCTTTAATCAAATGATTATATATAGTAGAAATTGTAAACACAACCACCATTTGACATTCATCAAGGATGACCCAACATACATTAATCAATAAGCGTGATACATCATATCAATAAAATGAAGGACAAAGACCTTGTGATCATCTCAATAGACACAGCAAAGATATTTGATAAAATTTAAAATCTAAACACTAAAACCATTAGGTATAGAAGGAACAAATCCCATTATAAAAAGTCTGTATGTAATAATACTAGATATAACATTTTCCTGAATAGGATAAAGCTAAAAAAATGTCCTCTCTGAATTCTGGGGCAAGACAAGGATAACTGCTCTCACTACTTTCGGGCTAGAATTCATAGCCATAGCAATCAAATAAAAGGAAAGAAGAAGCTTTGAATTTGAAAAAGAGGTAGTTCAATTGCCATTGTGCTTAGGTGATATAATCTTGTGTATACAGATCCTCAAATATTCTACTAACAAGCTAATAAAAGTAACAAATAGACTCAGCAAACTTGCAGGTGCAAAATCAACATTAAAATGCTAGTAATGTTGCTATATACTAAGACCAGAAACCTAAAATAGAATCCAAGGAAAAATCTCTCATTTACAATAGCTATAAAAAATAAAATGCCTAGGAAAAAGTTTAATCAAAAAGGTGAAAAATGTCCACAATGAAATAAAATATTGATAAAATACATCAGAAGTCATAACAGTAGAAAGATATCCTATACTCATGAATTGGAAAATAGTTACTGTTAAAATCACTTTACCATAGATTCAATACAATACTTGTCAAAATACCAAAGCTTTTCTTCACACAACTAGAAAAAAATCCTAAGTTTTGTATAAAACTACATACAGAATAGTAGAATAACCAAAGCAATATGGAGTGATAAGAATAAAGCAGGTGACATACTACTTGATCTTAAAATATGCTACAATTCAGTAGTCATCAAAACAACATGGTATTTGTATAGAAACTGAAGACAAGAACATATAACAATGGAACAAAAAAAGAGTCTATAAGTAAATCCACACATTCAAAGCCCACTGATTTGCAATAAATATGCTGATGAACTCTGAAGATGGGACAATCTTTCAATTAACATTGCTGGAAAATAGTTCCTCCATATGAAAATGAATGAAACTATCATTTCTCAGAAGCAGCAGGTATGAAAATCAACTCAAAAGGCCTTAAAGAGTTAAACATAAATACTAAAACTATGAATCTATTGGAAGAAAAACTTTGCAAATGCTTCAAGATATTTAAGTGTGCAGGGATTTTTTTGGACAAGATTCTAAAGGAAAAAATGCAAATAAGCATAGATTAATTCAAATACAGCAAAACAAAAATGCTTCTACAAATTTTAGGAAATTAATCAACAAATGAAGGAACAATTCAGCTTCAAACTACACAGCTGACAAATTATGCAAAGAACTCTAGGAACTTAAAAACATAAACAAATAACCTGATTTATAAAAGGGCAATTGTTAGATATAAATAGACACTTCTTAAAGGAAGATACACAAATTGCCAACAAGTAAAAACACATCACTAAATAGCAGAAAAACATCAGTTAAATCCACAAAGAGATATCAGTAAGAGAGAGCATTATAAAAAATGCAAAAGATAACAAGTAATGATGAGGCACTTAAATTATTATGCAATTTTGAAAGATGGCATTAATGTTTCTAAAAATATTGGAAAGTTTTAACTTACATGTGATCCAACATTTCACGTCTGTAAATATATCCTTAGTAGATGAGATCAAAATATCAAAGGCACACCTGACTCCCATGTTTATTGGAACACTACTCACAACAGTCTAGAAATGTGAAGTATGTAAATATCCATCAGCTGAGAAGCTGATAAAAAAAGGTAGTGCATACACAGTGAAGTACTTTTTAAACATGACAAAGCATAAAATCCTGCCAGGTGTTACAACATACTCATAAATGGAACTGGAGCACAGTGTACTAAATGGACTGTGTCAAAAACAGAAAGATGAATGCATGATCTCACTCAAAAGATTTTACACAAGTTGAGAGTAGGGAGGTGGTTACTAGCAACAGGAAGAATAGGCAGGAGGGGAAGATGGGGAAAAGTCAATCGTTGGATACTGAGTTTCAGTTACACAGGAATAAAAGGGCCCAGCAGAGTGATTATAGTGTTTGTGTATTGTATATCTGAAAAAGCTAGGAGGAACGGTTTTGAATGTTATTAATATAAAAGATGATCAGTGATTGAAGAGACAGGTAAATTTACTTTGGTTGAAATACACACAAATATTAAAACATTGTATAGTACCCTAATAGTATAGTCAGTACTTTAGGTATAAATTAAAAAACAAATTTAAATAAAAAAATAACTAAGTATAGTGGTGCATATCTATAATCCCAACATTGTCATAGGATGAGGTAGGTGGATCTCAACTTTATGACCTGCTTGGGCAACTTGGTGACTTAATAAGAGCCTGTTTAAAAAAAAATTAAAAAGGGTTGAGGACATGTCTCAGTGCAAATGCATGAAAGTTCAATCCTAAGTACAAAAACAAAACAAAAACAACAAAACAAAACAAAGACAAAACAAAAAAAGCAAAACTAAGTAAAAGAATTTTTTGATGGACATCGTAGTGTACACTTATAATCCCAGGACTCAGGAGGCGAAAAGATTTCTTTCACAAAAGTCTAAATATTTTGTGGTTTTATTTTTAAAAAGTCCTTCATGGGAAAATTTATACACAGAAAGCACATTAGTGGTTGTGTAGAATTGGCAAGATCTGCTGTCTAGTGAGTCCAGAGTTAATTTTTAATTTGGGGGTAATAAACATGTTATATAATTACTTGGATGATATTTGTTATGGTTATAAATATACTAAAAACCAAGAACAGTAGTTTTTCATCATTCATGGAACTGCTTTTTGCAACTTCAGTTACTCATAGAAGGTTGCAGTCTGTAAATGTCAAATGAAGATTACGGAAATAAATTATTCTAAAGTTTTGTATTGCATAGGACTCTGAGTAGCAAGATGAAATCTTATGCTTTTTCATTCCATCTATAGAATGTAAATCACCTCTTTTTCCAGCCTGCACTGTATCTGCTTTTTAGACATTTAGTAGCTGTCTTTGTTATTCAATCAACTGTTGTGGTATCAGTGTTTATATTGAACTTTTATTTTACTTAATAACTACAAAGCACAAAAGTAGTGAGAGCTGGCAATTTATCTATGCCAAAGAGAAACTTTACTGTGCACTCTTAAAGTGAAAATTTAAAATATCTTGATTTAATAAGGATAGAAAAAGCAGTATATGTGGAGGTTGCTAAGATCTACATTACAATGTTTTTGAGAGTGAGAGAGTATATTCACAGAATTTATTAATGTACACATATTAATAGCTGACCTATTTTGTTATTATTGTTGCTAATCCTTTACTGTGCCTACGTTATAAATCAAACTGCATCATTGCTTATAATTTTAGGAAAAAAGAGCATTTTAGGGTCAGAGCTATCCACATTTTTAGGCCTTAATTGGAGTTCTTGGATTGTATCATCTCCAAGTAAACTGAGAGGGAACGGTCATAAATTGATAAATTTCATGGTATGAAATTACATTTCAATAAAGAAGTATTAAATGTTGAAAGAAAATATTGAATATTGAAAGTGAAAATATTAAATATAGTAAGAAAGAAAATTAGCCAAGATTTTTCCTTCTGTAAAGCACATGTTCAAATTAAGAATTCTGATCAAAAGTTATTTCATACCAACAGTGATGACAATGATACTGGAGTAATTTAAGGGATATAAATAAAAAGTATATTACACACATGATGAGAGTAAATGTAGAGAAAATAAAAGAGATTATTCATATCTCCTTAAATGCTAGTTTAAGACAGGTAAAAATGGAATATGAATACATGCAGCAAAATTAATACTATTAATGTAAAAACAATAGTCTTCAAATCCCAAAGTTGCTTATCATATCTTTTTTTTGTTCCCTATCTTGATCTTAGAAAATTGTTTAAACTCCCTTTTATCATAATGTCATGTTTAATAAAATTGTAGCAAATTTTATCTCACAGAATTGCACCATAATTTGCCCTCTAATTTGATATAAGTTTTTATACTGGGTGCCAAAATAATAGACTGATTGATTTAGTCATTGCAATAAAATATCTGCCCATTCAAAAAAAAATCATAGCTGTATTTTGCTACCTTCAAAAATAAAAATAAAAAATAAGTAGATTAGAAAGTAACAAAATACCTCCAAAAATCTCCCAACTCCACCAAAGCTGATCCATGGAGCTTGGATGAGGAGAAACTCAAAAACAATGCAACGGAATTATATAAGGTGATTAAAAGTATATAACAACAACAAAACAAGTCAGTAAGGTACTGAGTAACCCGAAACAATATAACTAAGCAGATAATGGACTTAAAAAGTAAAAAGAAGAAAAGAAAGTGCTCTAGAGGATATGGCTACATGTATGTTTAAGTGTGTAGGATTGATAACTATGTTGCTAAGTTGTTACTGGATCGTTGAACTTTGCAGTCTCACTGTTTGAATGTCCACTTTGTATGCTTTACTTTTGTAACTTTAACAACTAGGTCTAAGAAGACAATATGTAATTTATCAACTAGTGATTTCTTACTGCTTTTTTTTTCTGAAATTCTGTGTTGTTTCTACTCCTTTTTCTGTTTTGCTTTTTTTTCTCTTTAAATAAAAATTTAAAAATGCATAATTGCTATTGTAAAAAAGAGGCAAAATAGTAAGTGCTATAAAAGATATAACTGCATGAATATCCAAGGGTATAGGATTGATAACCATACTTCTAATTTCTTGTTGGATTTCAGATCTGTTTGCAGTCTCACTGCTTGAGTGTCTACTTTGTATTCTCTAATTTTGTAACTTGAACAACTATTTCTAAAAGGACAATATGTAATTTATCAACCAGTGATCTCTTACTGTTTATCATTTTTTCTGAAATTCTGTAATATTTCTACCTTTTTTCT